>JAMFLO010000135.1:12763-81545 GCA_027475765.1 Paralagenidium karlingii | reverse complement strand
TCGATTGGCTGGTGCGTGATACCTGCCACCAGGAATCGACATTCTTGCACGAACTCGTGCAAGTAGCGCTTGCCTTGCGTGATGCGCAAGAAGCGGGAGCGAAGACGAAACTCGTTCTTTGGGGGAAAGAACGCAAACTCCAGCTCTTCGCTGAGCTTGGCGAACGACGAAAAATAACTTTCGTCGGCCATGAGCTTTCCCAAGGCCCATGTCTTCGCTCGTCCAGCAAGTTTGGACGATCCTTGTTCTACACTGTCCTATGCCTAATTCCCCTCTTTTCTCTTATTCCTATCTGTTCAAAGACTATTTAAATCACTACATAATCCCAGACGTTCGCTGGTGAAGGAGAACCAGAAGCAACACCAACAGCACACCCAGTATTTGCGCCATTCAAAGAGCCGGGGGACAACTCTAAGATCTGTTCGCTTCTAACCGAGCTGTTGTCGAAAAACTGATCACTATACGACACTGAGACCGTCTCATCGCTTGGATTCGGGTCCTGGTGGATTCTGGTTCTGGATTCTTCTGTCTGCTCCTTGCTCACAGATTCTGTTGGTGATTTCTGGAAACGGCTTTATCACAATAGACTTCACGTACAGCAAATCGCTTACTGCCATTCATTCTGTCTGAGTGCTGGTTGGTCAAAAACCAACGGTGGCGCATCATGTGGTGAGAGCCGCAACAGAGGCACGGAGTCACCCCATACAAGCCAGTAACCATGTCCGCAACACCGAAAGCCCAAAAGGGTTCGAATCCTCGGCCAGGTCGTTAGCAAGTTGGGCGGGGGACCGCCTCCAGTGACATGCCAGGAACCTCGCCTGAAGTAACATGATAGAAAGTCTTCCTGAAGTAGCGGTAAGAGTTAGACAATCAACATCGCCTTGGAAGGGCACAGCGTGGGCTAGACTTGCGTGGCAGAGCATCTGACAGGGTCGTATCGTTGTGGGACCGTCATTGTGGCACGCTTCAAATCGAAAGCTCGATACCGCATTTATATGTGCTGTTTGTCACTCCCAGTATCGCGAACAGCAAGGTGAACGTTTTGAAAAGATTTGCGCAAGGTCAACATTATTCCAAGTGACACAGCTGGCTTTCCGTCACTCGCGCGAATCTCGTGTTCGAAGAAGTCGAGCACGAGCGTCTCATGCACAAACAGTGGGTCATCGGTTCGACGAGCGTTATTGTGACCATGATAGTCATCCTTACTGGTGCATAAGTGGCTATATGCCCACTGCAACATGCCAACAAACGATTTGATCTCAACCCCACCATGATCACACTTAGAGCTATTTCATACCACTGATTGGTCATCATACTGTCGTTGCCCTCTTTCGATACTGCTTGCGTTCTTGAGTTGGTTGATTGAAGACAAAAATAATGCAAGTAGTTCAGGTTGGTGAACGTGTGTTTTGCGAGATTTCGCAAGCAGCTCTTTGGCCCGGTCTTGTTCGAAGAATGGAAACTACTTCGTGCTTGAATACCAGGTACAGTGCGTTCCATCGCTTATAGCACATATATGAGTGTCTCGTTGGTGATGATGGGACATATGCGAACGAGTCGTGAGCACACAGGATGGCTGCCATAGCAATACAGCTCCGTGCTTCTGTCAAATCGATTCAAGAGCTTCAAGTGATATCGATCACACGTGTGCAGCTTTACGTGCAGCCTCAAGAGACGTGAAAGATCCAATGCGATCGTGCATTGGTGTTGCATGTGCGCAGCTTTCGCTGTCGTCGTCGCTTGCAGTCGTGTTCTCCATTACGTGCTTTCTGTTGCAACTTGTGCACTGACCACCGCATGTCCGCCATTCATCCAATCATATTTAGAACACCCAAAACCAAACCATTTTCTTTTCACCAAAGACATCCCTTTTGTGCAAAAACGACAGCTGCACCCTTCCGGTTTGCATTTGCCAAGTGTATTAGAACACGAAACACCTAACGAACGTCTCGGCCACGTTGCCCAAGGTGTCCAGCCATCCGATTTCGGTGTCGTTATGAAAGGAGAGCTCTACGGCTCCGCCAATACCAACAGACAATCCAATTCGACCAATGCTTCTGCCAACCGTATTCAAACATGAACGACACTTTGGGTTTTGGATCAGAACGCCACTAGCGTACAGGGCAGAAATGATGTTGAAGAAGCGCATAAGCTCTTCTTCTGGGGAAGCCAACAGCGCGAACTACGCGAAATCCAAGAGAATGATGCTAAGAAACAACCACATGTGCTTCTCTTTGATGCAACTCGCAAACACAGACACCATGTACTCAAACAGTGCAAAAGTTGAGCTTCAGCTTGAGCGGACAACCTACGTGCTGTCCTAAGCGATATGGCCAGCACGTCGGTACGTTCATGTCATGGAGACTTGAATGCCGAGGTCGTCGTCGGCATGATCGATCATAGATTGACGGGGGCCTGAGTGAAAGTGGTGGTGGTTCGAAATGAAGTGAACCCAAAGGGTGACCATGCGGAGGATCAGGCAGGTAACTTGACCTGGAGCTCGAGAGTTCTGGGTGCTTCACCAGCACCGAAGTCGTCGTCAGATTGACTTCTGCAAGATCAAGCGGGAGGTGGACAGCTTCCTTGATTGACGGCTCCAAATCCAAAGGGTGACAGGGCAGTTGGAAAAAGACCGTTCGAGCCTGACGATAGCAGCCAATCGCGAGCAAAACCCGGCGAGCGGAACGATTGAGCCGCTTCAGGACGGGGAGGATCCCTGTTCTTCCGCGATCACTGCGGGTTTCAAAGCCATCGCCTGAGTGATGGCTTCGATTTGCTGACCGGTGACCGAACTGTGTACGTACACAATCGAGCGATTTGGAGGTATCGCAAATGGATGGGAACTACGTCGAGTGTTGTGCAAAGCGCGCAGCTGGAATTTCACTTGTTGGGCTGAACTCACACTTGGTCTGTTCACGTAGGCATTCAAATCATTGGCAGCGTTGCTCATGGTGATCGATGGGTGGCTTGAGCCATCCAACGGGACGGATGAAGACAATTCGCCACGACATGATTCAGTTCGTCCCAATGTCCCGGGAACAGAATTGTTTGGCGTGGTAGTTGCATTCTTGGATGCTGAAGAAGACACCTGACGCTTTTTCGACCGAACTGTCAACAGAATGCAAATCGTCAACGTCAGGCGATGCCACAAGCCTTGGAAATACTCGAGATTGAAAGGGGTGCAGCTTTGAAGCACCGCAAAAGGAATCTCATGGGTGCAAAACGCCAAATACGCCGCCACTTCGCATTTGCGCTGTGAAATCATCGCCCAAAAGCCATTTTTGTTCACATTGGCGAGATAAAAGAACCGAAACACCATCACAAACACGAGGTTCAAAGTCTGCACAGCGATGCCAACCACTTCCAGAACCTGAATGGAAGCGTCATTGTTAAAGAGAAGCATCTCGACGAGATCCGCAAAGATCACGGCGCAGTCCAACACTACCAGAGCCTCCGCCAGCCGCATACTCCAGTGGATCAGTTTCAGTCGAATGCGGTGCTCCAGATCACGAGCCACGATGATGATCTGGATCAGAAACGTCAACACCGAACAGGACTCGGAGATGTCGTTTAGGTGGCGCACCAGCGTTTGGTTTGGCGACGCAAACGGAACCTGCACGGCAAAGCCCAGAAACGCACATACCAGAAGCAACTGAATGGTTTTTTCTTGGATTCTTGAAGCAAACACGAGCGCCAGGTACTCCACCAAGGAGAGGTTGAGGACGAGCATCAGTGGGAGACACACCACTTTGGAAGTCAAGTCAATCGTGTCCTGCGTCACCGACCCTGTGGCCATAGCGCTTGTGCCTGTTTGGTCAGTGCGTCAAAGCAAGGGGTGATGAACGGCGTGGGTTGGAGCTTTTTGGTGATGCTTTGGCAGTAGCTAGGATGCAGAGGCCGGTTCTGTTTTCGGAGTGGAAGCCGCGGATGCTCCTGAAGGGTGGAGCGTGTGGTGACGAGGGCAAACAGCTTGCTTTTAGCGACAGAGCAGAGAGTCGACGACGAAGGACGGTCCATCCATCCTACATCGAGGAGATTGCTATTCCTGACCTTGGGGCTTTCTTCGGCCTTGTAACAAAAAGGCATTCTCGTAGACTGCCAACCTGCATGAGCTGCTTACTTATCTCATACCATGCCAAGAATAGCAGCGATAATACCATCGCAACACAAGTGCATCAACAGCTGTTGGAAGACGCATTTGGCCACGCTGCAGATTACGTTTGCACAAGAATCGACTGGCCACCTGAACCACTCAAACGAAACCTTTACGGTACTGGGTACTACATGTCGTACAACTGCACTCTCGTTTACGACGGAACAAGTGCCGACGTGAAGCAGCCCGTGGTGGCGTTGAATGGAAGAGTAAACAGTCTGTTCAGAATTCCAGAACCATTCCACGAAAGCAAAATGCAGTTGGGCGCCAGTTAGAATGCGTCAAAGCGGCCAATGGCATCACCATGCGTCATAGGCTGATGTAATACGCCGGCAACCGTTACAACATGCTCGAAAGGAGGAATGACCTTGACGTGGGGACACGTTCCTGCACGTCAATGCCACTTTTCCAAGTAGCCAATCACTGGTCGCTAACGGACTCCATAATGTTGCTTTAAGACCATCGTGATCTGATCAGGTTGGCTCAAAAGCAACTTTAGGGAAAAGATCGCGTACAGCAGCAGGAGGGTTGACGTGCGCGATTTCACGCCTTTGCGGAATGATCTGACTGGCCAAGCGTCACCGGCCACCATGGAGCATGGGCAAGAGCCAAAAGCGCGATCTCGGATCTTATGGGGCCACAAGCAAGCAGCAGCCGATCGATCTTCCGTAGTCCGACCATCGGACGCTCAGAGGGTTGCAACTTGGCTGGTGGACGCTGCTGGCCACCACAAAACCAGTTTTGCAGGCTGCAGGATACTCCTGTTCATTGAGCGACCTGACCTGACGTTTACAGACACATCATGGAGGCTGCGCCGACGCTTGTGGAACGATACTACGCATGGGCCGATGTGCAGGAGCAAAAGCTCTTTGAGTATTTTGATCCTGAAGGCGGTCATAAACTGCATCCGGGCCAGAACCTTCCGATGGCCAACCTTGGCACGGTACTGGCGGCCATCATTGCCTACTACACATTCATCTTTGTTGGAACGGTATCGTGTGCTGGTGCTGCTTTCTCTGGCCTCTCATGGAGGTGTCCCAACTCACCCGTTGCGTGTCTCTTTCTCCGCGCTTGACCAGTTTGTTATGAAACGCTTCAACATTCCGGCCATCAACACGGCACCAATCCAGTTCATCTACAACCCGATTCAAGTCATGCTCTGTTCGTATGCATGTGTTGAGGCTCTGCTTGTGGCGTACAAGAACGTAAGACGCCGGTACTCCTGTTCATGCTTTGCTGGAGCTAAGAACTGACCCTGTCATCGCATTTTCCTTGTTGTTTGGTTCTTTTTCGCAGGGCTTCTCGGTGACACCATGCAATCGCTTTGACCACACCAAGCCCGTGGTCAACCACGTGCTCTACGTGTTCTTCTTGAGCAAGTACTTTGACTTTTTCGATACTGTTTTCATTGTGTTGGGGAAGAAATGGCGTCAACTCTCGTTCCTGCACGTCTACCACCACGCCAGCATTCTCTTTGTAAGTACCCAAGCATCTTCTCCATCGTAGGTGCGCTAGCACGGAGGGCGAGGAGGTTTGGGAAGTACTGACTCCGTGTGTACAGATCATTTACATGAACTACCGCGCCGTGTTTGATGGAGACATCTACTACATCATTGTCTGGAACTCGCTGGTGCATGTGGTCATGTACATGTATTACTTCATCAGCGCCCACACGCGTCACATCTGGTGGAAAAGGTACCTGACGCTGCTGCAATTGGTCCAATTTGGCTGCATGAACCTGCAGGGCTACCAGTTGTTGCGTAACAACTGTCCGCATATCCCGTGGCGTGTCGTGGTGCTGTATGTGGTGTACATCCAGTCGTTGTTCTGGATGTTTGTCAACTTTTTCGTGCGCTCATACTGCAACAAGGGCAAAGAGTCGGCCCGCGTCAAGGGCCTCCAGCAGCCCGAAAAAGAGCTCACGCCGCCTCGCGGCAAGGCCAAATTCGCGTAGAAAATGACTCAAGAACGTGCCATCAGCCATACAAAGAGAAAGAGAGAGAGAGAAGAGAAGAGAAGAGAGAGAGAGAAAGTTGGAGAGATTCAGCGTGCGTAGACGACGGAATTGACAACAATGTTGCTGCGTTTTCTGCCATCGTGTTGAAGATACTTCTTCCCAGGATGATTCCACCCAGGACACATACACTGGTCTGATTTGGGCCCGAACCCTGGGTCGGTTTCGTTTGGGTGATCGTCCTGGGCAGAGTGCAGGTGGGTTACAATCCCACTCTCTTCATGAAGCCAATGGCGTAGCGACAGTCACATGCGTGGCTCGTTGCCTCGTCGGAATCGTTCGTTTCTTTACGAGAAGAAAGACTAAAGAGACCAGACGAGAGACGATCAGAGAGTTCAAACGTTCAGTTCTGCTTGCTGGTTGGTCATTTCATTTGCAACAGCTCAAAAAGTGAACATGTCCTTGGTTGCGACTTACTTGGAATGGGCCGATGCCCAAGAAGCGCGTCTGCTTGACTGGGTCGACCCTGAAGGCGGCTACAAGCTCAGTCCGCTGCACGATGCACCGTACACCAAATTCTCGTTTGTGATCGCCGCGGCCGTCGCCTATTTGGCCTTTGTCTTGCTCGGCAGTGTGAGTGTTGGTATCTCTCTTTCTCTCTGTAGCGTGCAGGAAATGGATGGTTGGCGCTGACGACGACGAATATGCTCTGCAGTTGCTGATGAAATGCGGCGTGCCAGCCTTCAACACGACACCGTTGCAGTTCATTTACAATCCCATTCAAATGATTCTCTGCTCCTACGTGTTCATGGAAACCGTGTTGCAGGCCTTCAAGAACGTACGTCTTGGTGATTTAGTGGCTTTCATGGCACGAAAAGATACTCACGAAACGCTTTGCATCAATAGAACTACTCGTTCATGCCGTGCAATGCTTATGTCGCGGCCAACCCCGTCATGGGCAACGTCGTGTACGCGTTCTACTTGTCCAAGTACTTTGACTACTTTGATACCTTGTTCATCATTGCTGGCAAAAAGTGGAACCAGTTGTCCTTCTTGCACGTGTTCCACCACATCAGTGTGCCGATTGTGAGTCTTCTCTCCGACTTGCTCTTTCTTCCATCAAATGGGGCCCACCCCCTGCTCACTCTCCTACTTGTTCTCTGATTGCGTAGTTCACTTGGATCGATGTCAAGACCGTGTACGATGGCGACATCTACCTCAACATTTTGCTCAACTCGTTCATCCACGTGATCATGTACTCGTACTATTTCATCAGCATGCACACCAAAAACATCTGGTGGAAAAAGCTCTTGACCAAGCTCCAATTGATCCAATTCATCACCATGAACGTCCAAGGCTACTTGTACATCACCAAGGACTGCCAGACTTTCCCCATCCGTGCCGTGTACTTGTACATTGGCTACGTGCAATCGCTGTTCTGGTTGTTTGTGCACTTTTTCATTCGCGCATACTTCTTCAAGAAACCAGCCGCCAAGAAGCTCGACGATGGCGCCAAGACCAAAAAGACCCAGTAAAGACAACACAAGTTGCCACCAGGGAAAGAGAACATCGGAACAACCGTAAAAACACTTTCTTGATTTGAATAGACGCCATCCTTTTCTCCCTGTAGATGATGCGGTACGTTGCCATTCGATTTGGTCCGGGAGGCTGCTTAGGGAAGAGCTTGCATCACTGGATGAACAGGCAGACCTCCTGGATGACGGTCACCGACTCAGGTTCACGATGAGTCATCATGGTCGAGTCATTGGGTGGTAGTCAACTCTAGCATCCGTTGGATTCAATGTTTGCGTTCAAAGGTGCATCAATCTGTGGAGATGGCCCACAGTTCAATTGACCAGAGTGATGAATATTGCCAGACGGAAGGTTGGCAGGGAGCCCGGCTCGGAAGTTTATCAGTCACGATTGAGGGTTGCCATTCGAGCTTGGGGATGCTCATTTTCCACAAGTGATCGACGTCATTCCGGTTGCTCACCGATGCGATAGCCTTTCGAGACACGCGCTTTCTTCTGTCATGTCATGTGCTTCTCTGAGCATCTCTTGTTGTATGTCTATGGAGTGCCGCTCGTGTCGACAGCAGCCTTTCAACCAACGAGACACCAGTCGTTTGTCAAAGAGGAATAAAATAAGAACGTGTTCTACGAATGCCTTAAAACAGAATGGATGGAATCAATCGATGAACGACGCAAATGATCGACCAATGCAGAGACTCGCTTGGCTCCACTGCCACGCAGCCGAATCTGATGACTATGGCCTTACACATTTTGTCGATCTTGCTCACTGCTTGGACGAGCCAAACGCTTCACGATCAGCTTGTTCACGAAGCGCCACGGCGCTTCGCTTTTGAAAACTCTCGATCTTGTTGTTCATGGCATCAAAGGCCTTTTCAATGGCATCCGAGTCCTCGCTTGTGCCCAACAAATGCTCAAACGCTTTGGACTCCTTTTCGCAGATGATCTTGCCCATACACAACTGCAGCGCCGTGGCTGCTTGGGAGCACTGCAGTTCATCGCTGCAGGTCTTGACACTGGCAAAGCATCTCTGGCAGTTCTGTTTGATTCTGTCAAATGTCGCATGAACTTCGTCCGAGCTCAGTGGTGTGTCGTGTTGCTTATCGTTTGAAGACTTTTTGGCGTTCTTGACCAAGGCGGCACGCGCAGCCACATCGGGTTGCACCGTTTGGCGGTGGTGGAACCACGACAGGAATGGGTACTTCACGCGATCCACCAGGCTCTCAAAGGTGTCAACGGCGGGTCTGGCGTACAGCGAAATGCTTTGCACACTGCTGGGCGAATGGAGATCGGGCACTTGATCGTTGTTCGCTTTGTCTTCGTCGAAATAGTAATCAATCACATAGCGTACTTTGGAGTCGTCGCTGCGCAGAATGGTCCAGTCGTGGCGATCAAACGGCTTGCCATAGCCAAACAAGGATTTGATCTTGGCGATTGGCGACAATTCATCTGGACGACCGCAAAACTTGAGCAGCTTTGGATCCGATCTAAACAGCAGGCAAAAAAGACACGAAGAGACGCGCAAGATAATCATTATCAGCCCGCCATTTCTCGTTCATCCTCGCCACGAAACTTATCAAGACTCACTCTGGATGGCAGGTGCGCTCATAGGCTTCGATTTGAGCCCAGGCCTTTTCATTCATGTTGTTGTGAATGGACACAATGCTGTGCACATGGGCTTCGTGGACGTCTTCGCCTTTGCCCTTGCGACGCAACGCATTGAAAAACATTTGCTCGGACGGATACAACCAGGTGCCATCAGTGCCACCTTTTGGGATCGTGGATTGTACGCGTTCGGTGGGCAACGGGAAGCGTTGGGTGTCATTGGGCTGCTGACTAGGATTGGACGGCATCATGTTGGTCGGGTCGATGCGTTGGCTGTACACGTTGTACACTTCAACGGTGGTCTTGGGCTTGGTGTTGTCAGACGACGCAGAAGACGAGGAGCTCTTGTGCTTAACTGGACACCCGCCTTCGGCAGCGGCCTTGTCATTGTGCTTGACGGGGCAACCGGAAGAAGCGGCGTCGCTGGCTGCTGCTTGATCTGGTTGGGTCATTTGCAATGGATTGGAAGTGGTTGCGTTCGTTTCTGAGTCGAAAGAGCAATGAGATGGACTCCAACTACGCTCAGATGCGATGATGGAACACCTGAGAATTATTTGGCTGCTTTCCAATCGTCGGGTTCGCTCAAATGACGACGTGAGTGTCACAAATGGGCCGACATTCAGTTCGGTATTACCGTCTTGAGTCATCACTTAATCGGTTCATATGGTGTGGGTCACACCACAACGTGAACCGGATGTGTCCGGTCCATGCAATCACCCACTATTAAGCATTTTGTATGGTATATAAACATAAAGCTGCGAGATTTGGAAGAACCCCAAAGGCGAGGTAGAGGACCTTTCGCACCATAAATCGTTGGGTTTACTGGTTGGTGCTGGTGGATGTTTGGTGGTTGGCGTCAAGCCCCAAGGCGGTCCATTGTCCTTATTGTCTTGTAAGGTGAGTGAAAAGTCTCTGGCCGATCGGTGTGTTTGTCGGCTTGAGTGGCGTTGATGGCGGGCTTGTTGGTCGCCTTTATCATATGCCGCTTCAAGTCTATTAAGCAGCATCCACTACAGTACAACAGCATTTGAAAGCAAAGGTGCCTGACGTCCGCCATGTGATGATTTGTGATGGAACAGCTCATTCATCATGAAGCTCAATATTGCCAACCCCCACACTGGTTCCCAGAAAGTTTTGGAAGTCGAAGACGAGCACAAGTTGCGTGCTTTCTACGACAAGCGCATCAGTCAAGAAATTGACGGCGAAATCCTTGGCGATGAGTTCAAGGGCTTTGTGTTCCGCATTTCCGGCGGTAACGACAAGCAAGGTTTCCCCATGAAGCAAGGTGTGCTCTCCAACGGCCGTGCTCGTCTGTTGCTCTCCAAGGGCAAGTCGTGCTACCGTCCACGCCGCAAAGGTGAACGCAAGCGCAAGTCGGTGCGTGGTTGCATCGTCGGCCCCGATCTCTCGGTCCTCAACTTGGTCGTCGTCAAGGCTGGAGACAACGAAGTGCCCGGCCTCACCGATGTGCAAGTTCCACGTCGTCTGGGCCCCAAGCGTGCTTCCAACATCCGAAAGTTGTTCAACTTGACCAAGGAGGATGATGTGCGCAAGTATGTGATCCGTCGTAAATTCGAGTCGGCCACCGGCAAGAAGAA
This sequence comes from Paralagenidium karlingii, assembly GCA_027475765.1. Lineage (NCBI taxonomy): Eukaryota > Oomycota > Peronosporomycetes > Paralagenidium > Paralagenidium karlingii. Next base: position 70,706 of record JAMFLO010000135.1, on the reverse strand, counting down.
CGACAAGGCGCCTAAGATCCAGCGTCTCGTAACCCCACGCACCCTGCACCACAAGCGTCAAATCGCCCTCAAGAAGGTGCAACAACGCGAAAAGGTCAAACGCGAAGCCGCTGAATACACCCGTCTCCACGCTCAGGTTCGTATTTGCTCTCTTTCCCTTGTCATGCTTTTCTTTATTGTCATGAGACTGACTTGAGTGGCTGTGGACCAATTGTTTTCGATCTTGCTCCTATTACGCCAAATGGCACTGTAGCGCGTTAAGGAGCAAAAGGAACGTCGTGCCAGTGAAATCGCTAAGCGTCGTAGCAGCCGTCGTTCGTCGCTTAAGGCTCAGCAATAAGTTCTTTGGAACGATTTGTTAGCCGAGAGCGTCCCTTGTACTTGGGCTTCTTTGCTGGCTGCATGAGTGAGAGCAAGAGATAGCTTTGGGAATGGAAGCCCTCGCGAGACCCGCAAGTGTTTTCTTTGCTGGGTCTTGGGATGGACGGCTTTCTCGTGTAGTTGTCTCTTGGTCAATCCGTGTCGGTTTGTAAGAGCAAATTTAACACAACACAGGACAATAAAGCACTTCTTTTGAATGAGGTCTTTCACCATGACGGTTGTCAATCGTTAGTGTCACGAGCACGGGGAGGTGCACAAAGTTGTGTATGGTGCGTTAATGAGCATCGTGCTTGTTCACTAAAATGCTTGGTTTCATGGTGGTCAACTGGATAACTCGGATGAAAGTCAAGCATTCAGTGACTCTCCGTGTTCTGTGGTGGTAGGTGTGTCTCGCGCTCTGTCTGCTGAACAGTATTCATTGCACGATACGTTTGACCAACACGCATTTTGTCAGGTCCATTTCATTTGGTTCTGCTTGGGAATGCGACGTATGGAGTCTGTTACCATAAAGCATGGTTGTGTGCAACTGCCTGATCCATCGCCTTGTCTTCCTGTCTTGTTGCTTGCTCATCTTCGATTGCAAATGCCGGATAGATGAGCAAGCACTTGCCTTACTACTCGTGGGAATTCTCTCGACTACTGTACCATCTTCAGTGGCCATCTTGGGGAACTGCAGGCAGGCATCACCATCCTTGCTCATTTGCCAGTCTTCATCGTCACGTGCAAGTCATTTCTGTCAACGTCAGCAGATACCTGTTTCATCAATGATATATATGCTCACGGCAGCAACACACAGTGCTTGGTTTTCGCACGACACTGCCCGTCACAATTGTGCGGGCGAGCGGTCTACTTCGATGGCCCTTCAAAACGACGCACCATCATCAAGTCGGATCTGGCTCGAGTCCTTGAAGCGCTACAACAACGATATGAGGAAGAACGCAAAAAGCTTATGCCACCAACTGCAAGAGGAAGATAATGAGCTAACTGCACACCGATCATCGTCTGTGATTGCATCAACCGCGAGGGTTATCGCCGTTCGAAGGAACTTTAAGACGATGGCAATATGAGCCAAACAACACTGGTTGGATCGTGGTGGACACCCTGCCTTGCAAAGTTGATGAACGAACAGCATCTAGAATCGAGCGAACCCTTGTAGGGCATGAAGATGATGATATTGTCATGGGCTTGGTGGAACTCCGCAATGCCATAGTTACAACAACAACAAATACGAGTCTCACGTTAACGACAACATCGCAGTAGTCCGTACCGAGGTCTTTAGGGGCAGCATGCCTGAAAACCTATGGAGAGGGCAGTAAGAAGACCTCTGATCCTCCAGTTCTCTTTGCCGGGTTTGCAAGAGCAGATATTACACAACACAGGACAACAAAGCACCTCTTTTCAATGAGGCCTTGAATCACGATTATTGCATTTGGAGTGGCAGCGCGCCATTCTGCTGGGAATGAATGGCACATGGTTTTGTGCATGATGCGCCTGTGTTCACTCAAGTCCATGAATATTTGGTGGTTAACAGGATAACTCGGGCAATCAAAGACGCTCCATTCTCTGTCACTGAAGGTACTTCTCTCGCTCTGTCCACTAACCACTCGTCTTTCGGATGCTCTTCTGCCCAATGTAGCTCAACAAACAACTTAGAAGGATGCGTTGCCTGGCCATCGGGGGAATGGAATGACATCACGAATGTTCTCAATGCCAGTCACAAAGCGAATCAAACGCTCGAAGCCAAGGCCAAAGCCCGAATGGGGAACACTTCCGTAACGACGCAGATCCATGTACCACTGGTAATCTTCGGGCTTGGCGCCCTTGGCGAGCATGCGCTCTTCCAAAAGCTCCAATCGTTCTTCACGCTGCGAACCGCCAATGATTTCACCAACGTTGGGCACCAGAATATCACACGCAGCCACCGTCTTCTCATCCTCGTTCAAGCGCATGTAGAAACTCTTGATGTCCTTGGGGTAGTTGTAGATGACCACGGGCTTCTTGAACACCACTTCGGTGAGGTATCGTTCGTGTTCCGAGCCAAAGTCAATGCCCCAGGTCGGCTTGATCTGGAATTTGCCCTTCTTCAGGTGCTCTGGTTGGGTCAACAACTCGACCGCTTCAGTGTACGAAATGCGCTTGAAAGGCGACTCGATCGTGTTCTGAAGACGTGCCAACAGGCCCTTTTCCACTTGCTTGTTGAAAAACTCGAGGTCTTCGGCGCAGTGGTCCATGGCGTATTGGACGCAGAACTTGAGGTAGTCTTCGGCAATGTCAATGTTTTCTTGGAGATCAGCGAACGCGATTTCTGGTTCAATCATCCAGAACTCGGCCAAATGGCGGGCCGTGTTCGAGTTCTCGGCACGGAATGTGGGACCAAAGGTGTAGACATCCGAGAGCGCACAGCAGTGGGTTTCAACGTTGAGTTGGCCCGACACACTGAGGAACGCTGGGCGGTCGAAAAAGTCCTTGGTGAAGTCGATTTTGCCTTCTTTGGTGGTGGGCAATTGGCCATCTGGGTGCTTGGAGAGCAACGTGGAGACGCTAAACATTTCCCCAGCACCTTCGCAATCGGATTCCGTGATCAACGGCGTGTGGATGTACAAAAAGCCACGCTGTTGGAAAAACGAGTGGGTTGCAAAGGCCATGGCGTTACGCACGCGCATGGCGGCGCCATGAATGTTGGAGCGCGCGCGCAAGTGGGCATGCTGACGCAAGTGTTCCAGGGTATGGCGCTTCTTGGACATTGGGTAGGTAGCAGGGTCCGGAATGCGGCCATACACGTGCACCTTTCGCGCCTTGATCTCAATCAGTTGGCCCTTAGCGGGGCTCTTGACAACGGTACCAGTGACGGCAAAGCTGGCGCCAACGCCGCCCGAGTTGATGGCATCCTCAAAGCCCTCCGTGATTTCGCGGGTGATCACGCACTGGACACTTCCAAAGCACGAGCCATCGTTGATTTCCAAAAAGGCAAAGGCACCAGCACCGGCTTCACGCAGCGTCTTGGCCCATCCCTTGACCACCACAGTCTCGTTCTCGAGTTCCAGGCCCTTGGCAAAGAGCTCTTTGACGCGAATGCGGTTGCGGGTGTACAATTCCGGCGCTTTGGTCGGTGCTGGAGGTGGCACCACAGCTGGGATCTTCACAGCAGGAGGAAGCGTGGACATAACGATGACTGGTTGTTGGGTCTGATGGCCTATCAGGTCCTTTTACACAATGACCTGCCCAAGCAAAGTCCTTTCTTGGTCCTCCACGTTTGGGCTCTTGTGGTGTGGCGCCAAGGCTCTCAGCAACCAAAAGACGTTTCTTTGGGGATTATGTGGTGCACAGTGATGCCACACCAGCGGAGCCAGCACCACACAACTTTTTGAGGACCTTCACTCTCGAGGGGCAGCATATGGATGGTACCAACGCTCTGTTGAGTTGCTGTTTTCGGCACCTAACAAAGTTGACAACCCCACAACTTAATGGTGACCTGAAGTTGACGATAGTTGGTGAGGCGGCGCTGATGCATTCAGGGTCGGTGGATGGAGAGGAAGCGTCTAGCGAGCTTGATGCACCCACGCAAGTGAATGAAAACAACGCATCGGACCCCCACTTCCTTCCTGTCAATGCCGCCAAGCTGACACAGTCGTGAAAAAGAACTTGATCTAACTGACGAAGATCCTCTTCTGGTCCTTCGCCTCAATCCGAATTGGCAAGGTCAGGTTGCTGTTGAAACAGTTTGTGACGCGATTGGAACATTTGGAATGAGGAACAACACACGTCGCGACGCCGGAGAAGGTTGCCACAGATGGATTTTTCACTTCGACTATTATCAAGATCTCGAATCATGCAAGAGAGCAATCCAATTAGCTCACCCTGAAGCATTTGCACTCGCACCAAGTGCGGTCACTACCGCTGTGTGGCCGCCGGCGCTGCCAGAGCTAATCTTCCTACGGAACTGGCGTATGCAGAACTACAAAACTACAGCCTAGAGCACTTCTAGATCACAATGAAATGCATTGGACACGCTGGTGCATGCAGAATGGAGCAAAGCGATTGCGAGAGCGAGTGAATGCGTGCGAGAAGAATCGAGTTCTATTGAGCGCATTACATCTCGCTTCCGATCAGTGGTATAGTAATACTGGTTCCTTACACCCAAGATAAGCAGTTCTCAATCATGAAGTGATTGGGTTTTTGATACGAGTAGCATCTGGTGCTGTCCATGTCGATCGCCATGCCAACGCATCAGTGGCGATTGTCATTGCACGACAAGGTCACTTGGACGGCGGGCCAGCCAACTTGTTGCACCTTTTGAATGCTACAGCTCTGGCGATAAGATCCATGCGGAATCACCAAGTTGGCGGCGTCCGTGTAGTCGTAGGTGCAAATGATGGTCCCGTCGGCATTGGAGATCTTGCCGTCCTTACAGATCGATGAAGCGATGGACGATGCGACGAACGAATCGTAAATTGTTGGTCCACACACTACAGTACGCATAGGAACACTTGGCGCTCACCACGTCACCATCACAGGCCTTGGTGCAGTCATTCTTGATGCCATAGATCCAGTGGCATTCATTGGCTGCCGTCAAATCCGTAGTTGCAAGAGCGGTGATGGAAACATACGAAAGATGAAGCTTCATTGGGCTAGAATTTGAGGTGCGGACTTTGACTCAGTTGGCTAATTGAACAGTGAGGTTGATGGCAGCAGCTTGCTTCGGGCACTGGCATATGAAGAAGAGAGCACGTCAGATGAGGATGTATCAAAGGTTGGCGTACACCTACACGACATGTTTTCGGTTCCCAACGAGTTCCTGCTGGTGCGCCGTTCACGACCCAAACACGACAGAGTTCGTGCAACTTGGCGTCTTCGGGCGTGAGGACTGAGCAATCAGAAAAGAAAGGTGACGACGGTGGTTTGCCAAAACCGTTTGCCTCGCACAACGTCGACGTCGATGTCTCAGCGCCTGGGTGTTGCGTGCTTTGCAACCGCGACATAGGTAGGTAGGCGGCAGTATCATCTCAAAACCAGGCACTGAGTAGGAACATGAGGGTTCCAGCAATGCACAATGCCAAGACGTCCTATTCTTCGATCTTCACACAGCCCTGGCGATCGAGAAACTGGTTCTTGACATGGCCGGCGCGGCGTTTCTCAATCTCCAATTGAGCAAGAAGTCGATGGGCTATTGATACACAAACCACCAACTATTAGGGTCCCGTCGCAGACTTCCTGTTCACATGCACATCAACAACATGCAGCGCGTAGTCCAACTCACGCGTCGGCGACCATTCGAGCGACAATTCGCCTCTGGTTTGAAGCAGTTTTTGGGTTCGTTTCCACTCGAGCTCTTTGAGTTTCGTCTTGTGCAACAACGAGAAGTTCTGCAGAATTCTGGCAAGATCCACGTGGTGGTTTTGGTTAGCCAGATCCAACGGGGTCACGCCCTGACGAGTCTTAAAGTCCTTGGCGTCTTGCAGCTCAAAGCCTTCTACGCTGTGCAGCTTAGCTTTCGCATGCTGCTCGTCTTTGACTTTGGCGTATAACTCGAGCAAAAACACACCCGTGGGGAGGTGCCCAATGAACGCGATGAAATGAAACAGCGTCTCGCCAAAGCCATTCACCACAAACAAGTTGGCGCCGTGTTTGTGCAAGAGCTGCAGAATGTCTTGTGCTTGGCGACACTTGACCATCAACGCCGTGGCTTCCTGCATGGACATCCTGGGTACTCTGGTTTTGCCCTGGTCGAGGTCTGTAGCCGAATCGATGATGGTGGGAGGCAAAGGTTTGGTGTTCCACCAGTCCTTGTAGATAAAGTGCACGGCGCTCTCACCGTTGGCATTCTGAAGGTTCACTTCGGCATGGTGCTCCAAAAGCGCCTGAACCATCTCAAACGAAAGCAACCGACATGCAGCCATCAACGGAGTCACACCGACTTCGTGGTTGACCAGCCAAGAAGTAGCAGGCTCTGCACACTTATCGGTGTCATGTTTTGGCGAACAGCAGTGAGTTTGGTCCACATCCGAGGCAGCTGCTGTGTTGACGGAGTTTGGTGGTGTTGAAGCGCTAGTGCCTTGGGTAGTCCTATGGGCATGGTGTTTCAGTGTGGTGTTGAACATCATTGGCACATTGACATCGACAAATTCGTTCGCTTTGAGCCACAAAAGTGCCTCTCGTAGCTTGTTTTGCTTCAAGAAATTCCAAAAGCACTCGGTTTTCTTTGGTTCTCGAACATTTGCAAAGTCGAATTGCATCAGCCAGCGTTGGTGGTCCACTTCTTCGTTGGCATTTTTCAAGACGCCGACTGTTTTGTTCACAAACAGGTTCACACGGCGTTCATTTTGCATGCGACTCAGCAAGATGCGATGGCGCTTGTGCTGGATCTCCTGATCACGTTGCTTGGCGTTTGAATCTTGTGCGTGTTGGGCATCATCCTTTAGAAACAAGAGTCTCTTGTGTGCATCGAGGTACAAGTCCCGTTCTCGTTCGAGTTTGATCTGACTTCCAGCAATGGGAAAGCGATTGCGGATGTAACGCGTATGGTACTTGCCACTCACGTTTTGTAGGCATGTGGCATCTTCGTGCTTCAACTCTGGCGATGAAGCGATGCTTTTCAACGCAAACCAATCTAATTCCTCGACGTTTTTGTAGGTGTACTCGTGTTTCTCGTGATGACCATGAGCATGAGAACCAGTTGGCGAACCAAACAGAGACGTCAGTTGGTTTTGGTGGTGTTTGGTATTGTAATGATGGGATTGAATGTCCTGTTGGCGTTTGAAGAGTTCGTTTTGATCCTGTTGTGCATCATGTTCGCGCTGCTCTGTTTCCTGTGCAAGCTTCTGGCGCAGCAGCGCATGATGCTTCTCCAGGAACGCGAGTCTTTGCTTTTCACGTTCCGCATCGGCAGCCGCTTTTTCTTGGGCCTGGGCTTCTGCCTCTGCTTTGGAGGTGTGCATGCCTGGGTGGTGGTGGTATGAAAGCCAGTCTCGATAGCGCAACTCGATGGTGCCTTCCAGCAAGAATAGCTCATGGGCAGAAGGCAATCACACCTCGGTGACCAGTTTTAGCTGCACAGAGCCCTTGGTCAACTGTAAAACCAGCAACACCGTTCCATTTGGCGAGAAACTTGGGGATACCACCACACCACCTGTCAAGCACCGAGTGATCTTTTTTGATTCGCTTCAGTTCTTGGGAACCATTCCGCTAAAGCCACTCACAGGACTGAAGAAGATTTCCTCCCCAAAAGTTCCAACTTCCTTGCGCAACGAGCATGTGCATCCCTTCAGATGTCACAAGTCCTGATCTTTGCAGTTGGTGTTCCCTTTGGGTGTGTCAAAAGTGTCGTTTTGGTGTCGTTTCGCGTCCGGGCCTCTGATTGGCTGAAAATACCTCCTTAATCCAAAGCTGCACTTTAGTATACTCCCCTACCCCTCACCAGCCAGCCCCCAACTTCATCCCACTTCCACGACAAAAGAAATCGGAGCGGAGTCGGCGCAGCGCAAGTGGAGGAAGAACACAACGGACGAAGCTTAGCGAACTCCCCCCCCCACACACACAATAGACCGCTCTCTCATGGCGACGCTTTCGCACGAAAAGGCGTCGAATGACGCTTGGCAGCCGACAGATTCGAAAACTACGGCGCATGCGCTTTCCAATGAGCTACTGGCGAGCCTGCAGGACCCAGTGTACGTCGCGCAACTGCTGATCAAGAGTTGTTGCAACTGCTGCATCGTGCAACGTGAAAGTGCTGCGTTTCACGGCTGCGCGGCACCAGTGGCATTGGACAAATTGTGCCTTCGCACCGTCAACGACGTCGTGGAAGAGCTGGATGAAGCGTCATTGCACCGACCCCAGCAACAACCTCACGAGCAAGTTCTTCCGTCAGGATCGGCCACGTGCACCAGTTCGCTGGAGACTTCCAGCAACGAATCGAATCCTTCCCGCATGATCGACGCCAAAAGCAAGCCGACCATACTCCAAGAGGACTTGAAGTCGTGCCAACAACAATTTGAAGCCACCCAAAGTGCATTGCAACTGGCGCAGGAGATTGTCGGCTGCCTGCAAATGGAGTATGAGAAATACCAGCCAACTGGTGACGATGGTCGCAGTCGAGTATTCAAGCCGCTACTCCATGGATTCCCAAAGCCCAAAGCGCCAGTACAGACCAATTCGAGCTGCTTCGGATGCAAACGAGCGTTCTCGACCTTCCATCGAAGTCGCCATTGTAAGTTTGTTTTCTCTCTCTGCAACCCGACTTGAACTCTGGCCATGAGACAGCCCTGCTGACTTGTGAGTGTGTTTTCCATGCTGTGTGTGTGTGAATCTGTGTTTCCTTTCGCTATGTGTTGTGCAGGCAGTTCGTGTGGCTTTGCGTGCTGCCATCATTGCACTTCGCGTCGCCGACGGCTGCCACGTGCCTTTGGATTTGCAGATCAACAAGTCCACGTGTGCGGAAAATGCTACTCGTGGTTTGATCGAGCGCTGGACCGACTGTTTGTCCCGTCCAAGAAGACCTCACGGCCAAGATCCACACCAGAAGCTTCTCCAAGCGGTTTCCATGGACCTGGGACCCCTCCAGTATCTCCGTCTCCCGGAGCAAATGAACATGAAGCATCAAAGCCGTTGACTTACTCCCGATCATCGTCTTGCTCATCGTCATCAGGAGCTTGTTCTACTCCACCAGTCAAAACCATTGGAAATGTGTCGTGCCCTCCTCCTCTAGAATTGGGCGGTGATTCCGGTAGTGGAGCCAACGCAAACACTGAAAACGACAACCATCGTGATAACTATTGCTCGTCAGATGATGATGACGATGATGATCAACAACCAGAAGCTGTTTCGGCGGATGAAGTGCGCATGAAAAGCGTTTCGATGGAAGAGATTGCACGGTCGTTGGAGAAATCCCAATCGTTTGCGACGGGTTCCTCTCCTGCTTTGGACAAACTAGCGAACAAACGAAAGCTTCTCCGCAAGAAGACAAGAGCCGCCAGTTTTGATTTTGTAGATCTGAAGAGTCCTGCCAGTCCGTCGTCTTTTCTGCACGTGGACCTGAAAAGCCCCTCGTCGGACGCTGCTAGTATCAAATCATACGGCGATCATAATGCAGACAGTTCCACAAGCGGAGGCGGTGAAGCTGCTTCCAGGAGTGCTGTTAGTTCGCCTGTTGGTTCTTTAGGAGATTGCAGTGAGAAGGATGCGCCTTCGCCGGACAAGGACGATAGTCAAGGACACAAACAGCATCTCGACAACCGCCACCACGGTCATCACGGTCACCAGCATCACCACCATCATCATCGTCATAGTCAACCTCACTCAGCGACAAAAAAGCCTCGGAGTGGACCCCATTCGGACCCAACTCTGCGCAAGACTTGTTTTGATGACAGCGACATAGTGTTGGACAAGATGGCTGACCGTAATTCTTCATCAGACGAATCCGAAGAGTTTTTGGTGTCGCCCACTGCTCGATACTTTCAACGTTTTCCTGTCTATGACTTGCGGAAGGGGGCGACAAAAGACCAGCCAGCGACTTTGAAACGGGTGTTTATGGGCTTTAGTAAGCGCAATCCCCTTTTGGATCGGTACACGGTGGAAGTTGATGGCTTGCGTGGCATGGTACTCGTAAAGAGTGTGTTTATGCATCGCTTTTGGTCTTTTCGATGCGACTCTCTGCGTGAGATGGCCCAGCTGAACAACCCGCCAGCGAGTCTGCGTTGTTTAGTGATCAATTGCGGTGAAAAGGATCGTATTCTAGAGTGGCAGTTTGTGAGTGACAAAGAGCGGGAAGAGTTTCAGCGTGCCATTGAAGACACCAAACGTTGGCTTTCGAGTCTTCGAGAATGCAACGAGGAGTTCATTGAACAAACTGCAACAACCTCCAGTTCGGATTGTGTCGGCGGCACAGGGTCACGAGCTCCAGACCTGAGACAATGTGGAAGTGGTTCTACACATGGATGCCCATGCGATCCACCGCCGTCGATCACCACCATTGCCGTTCCGGATCCATCTATTGACTCGCGTTCTCCTTCTCAAATTGACGAACGCCGTTCGGGTAGTTGGAGTGAGGCAAGAAACTATGCTCCTTCCTCAAGTCCGTCCCAGTCACTTGCTCTCAAGATGCGCTCCATCCAATGGCATCTAGGTGAGCAAGAGATTGAAGGTGTCGCATGGACAACGACTTTGCTGGTTGGTCCAGCATCCACAGCACCTCCGGAGAAACTGCGTGATGATGCATCTTTCATTTGGGCACGAGTTCGTGGTATTTTTTCGGTGACGAATTATCGTGTCGTGTTTATGCCTTTCGAAAAAGGTCATGTACCGTTTCGACCCAGCTCCATTGACGGTTCGGTCGCGTACATTCCGCTGTTTGCCATCAACTCAGTTCAGAAGATGCTTCTAGGAGGAGGAGGGAATAACAATTCGCCGGCGGTGACGTTGAGTGCAGTGAGTGGGTCAGCTCTAGCAGCCAGTGTGGTCGATGTAGCACCAACCTCGAGTCGTGGCTCACGCTCCAATCGGGGTGCTGATAGCAGCGGCTCCAACAGTCAGCTGTTGATTACTTGCAAAGATGTCCGAATGATGCGACTCGAAATCGATGGAACGCCCAGTGTCTCAGAGGAAAAAGCGCAAATGTTGTACACCGTCATCACGAAAATGGCTGACCGCTGTCAACGGTATGGCAGCGCTTCCACACTGTCGGCTTCTTCTCCACGAACGTCACTGGCAGAAGCTGGTGACCCAAAAGTAAAGCAAAGTGATCCATCCCAGTTGGTGAGCGGGGCCTTTGCGATGACTTTCAAGGGCTTCTTACCACTGGATGATCGTCAAAACGGATGGGATCTGTTCCACGATGAGCAGGAATTCAAACGCCAAGTCGCGCCGAAACAATCTGCGATGAAGAAAACAGCGAGTGGCACCTGGTATTCGGGGAAAAAGTTTGGAAGTCGATCTCTCGGTGACAAAAGCGCCACCTCCAACAGTGATGATGACGTGTGCCCATTTTTTACTTTGTATCGAAACGACCAGGGCGAGATTTGCCCATCGTACCCAGCCATGCTGTTGTTACCAAGTTGCGTGAGACCGTCCACGGTCGCTAAAGTTGCAAGCTTTCGCGCGAAAAATCGTCTTCCTGTGATCACGTGGTTTCATCGACGCAATCGTTGTGTCTTGACTCGTTCTTCGCAACCGTTACTGGGCAATTTCATGAAATTGGTGTCGAATCCAGCAGCTCTGTCTGACCAGTCACTCGTCGGCGTGTATCGTCGACTTCCAGAAATCCTCAAAAGCCATGACTTTAATGCACAGTCTTCACGGCCTATCTACATTTTTGACGCACGCAAGCAAAAGGCTTCTGCCGGGAATCGTTTGATGGGCAAAGGAGGCGTGGAGACCCCGCAGGATTATCCCAATGCGGTCATTTGTCACCTGAATATTGCCAATATGTACAAGATGCAATCGTCCTTCCTTGGTGAGTTTTTCTGCGATGTCTGAGCTCCTGCAATGTGCATCCTAGTGTACTCCCGTCGACTAACCGAACTATTCGTGGTTGTAGCGCTCATGAAGCTCACGTTACCGGGCGGTGCAGCGAATGATGAAAAGTCGTGGCTGTCGAGCATTGAGGTGAGAGGAGAACGCGCTGCGTCCCTATGATTGACATGGACTGAATGGAGTGACGTTGTTGCAGTCCACGCGATGGTTGGAGCATGTGCGTCTGGTGTTGGAAGGTGCATTGAAAATAGCACGCGTGTTGGAGTTGGAAGGCTCGTCAGCACTCGTGCACTGCAGCGATGGTTGGGATCGCACTTCTCAAGTGGTTTCGCTCGCTCAACTGATGATTGACCCGTACTATCGCACAATTGAGGGCTTTGCGGTGCTTGTGGAGAAAGATTGGTGCGCGTTTGGACATAAGTTTGCCGAGAGGCTGGGTGGTGACCGCAACAAGGATCCAACGCGAGCCAAAAGCTCACCGGTCATGCTGCAGTTTTTGGATTGTGTGTGGCAAATCTGGCGTCAATTCCATGCTGCTTTTGAGTTCAACGAGCGGTTCTTGTTGCATCTCGCCAACGCCACCACGTCAGGGTTGTATGGAACGTTTTTGTACGACTCGCGACTTCAACGGGCCACCAACAATATCCCATCCACCACGGTATCTGTGTGGACTCCAGTGCTTCAAAACCGTGAGCACTTTTCAAACCCACATTATACTCCATGGGATTCTCCCACTTGGCCGTGGACAGGCTGCCAGATGGTGCGTTTATGGGAGGGTTTTTTCTTTCAGTGGCATCCTCGGTACTTTGATTGCGGATGGATTTCAACTCTGGTGCATTATGGTCCTGTTCCGGAAGAAGTAGTGTTGACCGAAGAAGAACAGAAGCGAATGGCCGCCGGCGCCAGTCCGGCAAGGAAAGTCATGTCGCCGTCGCTGGCGGGGATCCCCGTGCCTTTGGTGGTGGTACATGGCAGTTCCAAGCGAAACAAGTCGCCTTCAACTCCTCAGTCGCAGCCTCAAAAGAACAGCAAACGCAGCTTCTTTGTATTTAAAAACTAGAAGGTATTTGTCTCGATCGAAATCACCTCATGATTTGCTGTTGTATGGTATGCGCTTGTGTGTTGAGTGTCATTCTGGTAGTAACTTATCGTGTGGGCTTGGCAGCAAGCAATTCCTCCATCAACGCCTCATCGGTATCGTCAAGAACTCCGTCCGACGACGATGCAGTGACTGCAAAGATCTGTGGTGGGAGTGGCACCACCGGCATGGCCTTGGGCATGGTTTGTTGGCGATTGGCTTCAGTGTTATCCTTGGTGGTGAGCACCGGAGTTGGCGGGCGAGGAAACGCGGTGTCAATGACGATGGTGCCTGGACCGCTTGTTCCGCACTGACACGAGCCGCAAATCTTGGTCACCACCCCGGTCACGTTGTGGCTTGGGCCAAGTCCCTTGACTTCCTGCTCCCGATAGCAAGAGAAACGTGAGACACACAGCAAGTCTGCTCCCACCCAGGCTTATTCAAGGCGAACCTGTCCAATCGTGTACTTGGAAACGTTGCTGCTTGTGAGCTCTACGTAGCGATTGTCGTCTTCGTCTCCTTCGTCGTCGTCGTCGTCGTCGTCTGCCTCTCCCTCTCGCGTTGTAGGCATATCTGGTGGCTCAGCCTCTTCAAGAGCAACGGTAAACCGCGGATCATCAGCGATCTTAGCGGCGATTTCGGTAGCTTCTTCAATGGTTTCCGTCACAAACGATGGTGGGGTGTCACGAAAGAACACGTATTCTTTGGTAGGATTGTTGACAGGATCTCCAAAGTGAACTTGCTTGCGGGACTTTGACAAGGGTCTCGAAAACGACGTGACCAACGACCCTTTACGCACCATGGGCTTGGCAACAGGTTTGTTTCCAGACTCAGAAAGCGTAGCGGGTTCAACGTTGGCTTTCGGCACGGGCCCCTTTGTCTCGTCTTCGCTATTCAACATGCCAACGGCAATCAAGTCAACGGTTCGAGGTCGTGGGGTCGACCCTGGCACACCAAGTAATTCTTCCAGAAAGTCTTGTTCACTTTGCGGTTGCTTGGGCGTGGATCCAGGGTTACCAGTGGTGTTGTACTCGGCTTGAGTCTGGGACAGCCCATCCGGTGGATCTTGCGCTTGCTGCTGTGGATCATCGGGATCTGGTAGGTCGGCTGTGATCACGTGCAACCCAGGCTTCTTTTTCGATCGACTCTTGGAACTTCCTTCGGAAGAAGATGACGCAGACGACTGAAGCTTGGACTTGGTGGACTTTCGCTTTTTGTGATGAAAAGTACGGTCATGCGTGATTTGATTCCACTGGATGAGGAACTGTTCGAGTTTGGTGAACGGTGCCAGTGAGTCAGCAAGACGCATGTCTGTTGTGCATCAAGCCAAGAAAGTGATCAACGTCTCAAAGCCAAGAACCGTGGCAGCAAAGCAATGGAAAAGCTCTCACATACCTCGTGACGTTTTGATGAGAAGGTTGTGATGGAAATCACCCAGTTGCTTGTCATTGATTCTTCTGAGACTCGGATGCTCTTGGTCCAGTAACTTGACGACATCCAGATGGTTTCGGCCGCAAAGGTATTCACGAACAACTTCGTACACATAACACTCTTCTACCAACGCGTCACGCCCGGAGCACCCGGAAGAACCCGAAGTGGACAAGAAAGAAGACGTGGATACACCGTTTGCTTCCGAAGCCAAGCTGATAGCAATTGCGGATGAAGCTGATGTAGCTGCAACGGTCGCTCGCGATACAATGGCTGCAGGTGCGAGTTCATCCATTTTGTCGTTGAAACTGCTCTGTAGCATTGAAGAGGATGAGAATGAAGACGATGCTACATTGACAGCGCTCTTGTCCTTTAGCGCGGCTGTCGATGGCGCTGGTGTGGAAGAAGCCTTGGAGAGCTGAATATGACGCACATCGACAGTATCCTCTTCCATTTCTTCTAGCACATGAACTTGTTGACGCCCGTTGAGTTTGCGTCTGGAGCTGGCGTTGGAATCCATTGCGGTCGAATCTTCTTGTTCTTCAGAAAAGAACGACACCTTGCGGGGCTCTTTCACCCCTAAGGAACTCATCGCCACGTCGGTACCATCGAGCTCCCACCCCATCGTTCTCGTTCGAAAGTTGAACAAGCGCAAAAGGACAAAGTTGAAGCAGAGCCAACAGATGCACAGACAAGTGAGGAATCAGAACCACCCTCCACCTGCATCTGAGGCTCGCTAATTTTTGCTCTTGTGCATTCTAAAGATAACGAATCCCTCCAGAAACTCTGATCGTTTCTTTTGCTCAACCAAACTCCGAGAAGAACCCAAAGGTTGGGACACGCAATCAAATGCAGAAAACATAACAACCAGCAACATGGCGACGATAACGACGAGTCCTCGGTTCAGTCCATGTCGGCCAAGTTGAAGCAGCAAGAGGCAAGTTAACAGTCTAACGACACCTCATGCAAGCAACCACAGAACATCGGAACGAAGACTGAAGAGACCAAGACCTTCAAAGCTGATCCTGCTGCAGCTCAAGAAGAGAAACACTCTCAAGATCACCAGAAGGAGCGTCAAGGTCGACATGGATGATCAAGGACGACAGCGGACCCGTGGAGTCGGGCAAGATGGGATGTGTCTGGATCTGTACATCTGCATGTAGAGTCTTTGTCAGTACAGAGTAAGCAAAGGGGCAAAGGAGAAGGAACGAGATAATACTGAAGTCAATGGAGACCTCAGTTTGCTATCTGCCATCTCAAGAGCAAGTCTTCCGCTCCAGACCAACAAGAAAACTCGTCGTCAAGACCCGTGACACCAGCAAACCAACCCAACTGTTTGCAAGGACTTTGTCAGAATCTGAAGTCAAACTCGCTGCCGAAGGACCGCACTCGAGATTTTCTTGAAACAACATCAAAAAGTCGTGCATTCATTCCATCCTCAACATACTCTTGGTTTCTAGCTTTCACCAACAGCAAAGGAGGAGAGAACGCGATTGATCCAAAGCTGTGCATGGTCACACGCGCCCATTGACTTCAGGTTTCACGCCTCGTCCCAGATCCGACCAACCGTTACTCCACTGAACTGTTTGTCTCTGATTGGTCATAATCAGGGTCGCAATTACTCGAGACCAGCACCACCGTTGTCCCGTTCAAGTACGATCCGATCAATCAATCAAGCGAGCGATCATGAGCGGTGCGAGTGAGCTGCTCGTTGAGCGCCATGTGGACGTCTATTTTGACGCGTTGCTGGCATCCAAACGCAGTGCAAAACACTTTGAAATGGGGCTTTTGATTGGTCAATTCGCACAGCCCCAAACGTTTCTGGACAAGGATTTGGTGCTCACGGCAGTGCGTATCCCGGCCGGCAGTGGTGAAGGAGCGGACGAAAGCGACGCAGAAGATGGAGAAGCCGTCAGTGAGCAGAACTCGTCGCCGTTCAATTCCGAAGACTTTTCGATCGATTGGATTGAATCCTTCACCAAGCAGGTTCGCAAGAAGCTGTTAGCGTTCTGACATGGCAGTTGTGTGACTGGGTGGCCACCACTAATACTCCCATATGTCTGATTTTGTGCCTTCCTGGCTGGCTGATGGCTGGTTAACAATCCACCATCCATAGATTGATCGCTTTCTTGCGGGCGGTCTGTCGGTGCTGGGCATTTACGTGGTGTCTTCGGTGGTTTCTGCCGACATTTTCGACTTTGCGACTTGTCTGTTCAACGAAATCACCCTCAAGAGTTTGTTTCCGAGCTCGGTGGTGGACGTGCTGGAGCAATTACAGAGCAAGAGCCAAGTGAATCTGTTGCTTCCTCAAATCGTTCTCCATGTGTCCCCAAAGATCGGTCAGATAGTTGCACGCAAGCGCGTGGATCCGGCTTCTTCGTCGCCAGTGCCGTTGTCGACGACAAAAGTCAAAGCCAAAGTCAATGGATCGCTGGTGCCTATTCAGCTGCAAGTGGTGGACTTTGCCAAAGAGTTTGAGATGCTCAAATACCAAGCCCACGTGGCGGCCAATGGCTTGCGCAAACTGGTCACCCAATGGCCCCGCTACACTCTCCAGTCTTGCTCAGGCTTTTTCAGTCGTCTCGAGCCGCAATTGGTGGAATGGATGCAGCAAGTGGCCGATGCTGAAGGATTTGTCGCTTCTTCTTCAACTTCTTCCAATCTCTCGTCATCAGCTCGAAGCAAAACGGTACATTTTGTGAGTAATGTGCAGCTGGAGGAGTTCGCGTCATTGCTGGTAAGTTCATCGCCTTGCTCGCCCTTCTTTCCATTTCCTCTCGCGCTTTGCACTCTTGCTCTCTTCCTCGTTTGCACTCTATGCGATCCTGGTCGTGTCCACAATGATTGTGTCAAGAAAAGGAAGGATTTGATTCCTATGGCAGCTGGCGATAAGAACCAGATGACCACGTGAATGACTGGGAGTACCTTCTCGCCATCATGGGTATGGAGCAGGGCGTTCCATGTCCTTCCTCTCATGGCGAATTGAGGACCATCTGGGGGTCGCTTGGATACCGGCTTTCACTGGCCATTGCCATAGGTGATGATCCTTCCAGTGATCCAGATGGCACCGGACCAACATGTCGCTCGACCAGATGGGGTGGGCTGGTTTCTGCAGAGCGCCATTTTTGACATTGCCAAGGGCCGCTTGTGCCAGATGGAGGATCTGAGATTGCACCAGATGGTTGCGAAGAGTTTGGATCCTTTAGTGCGGCCGTGTGATACTTGATCTCCGTACACTCATCGCGTCCATACATCCATTTTTTGATGGATGGTTTTTTTGATTGAAAAAGCATGGTGAGGCTGACTCTGTTGATGGATGCTGTGGTGTGTGATGGCGTTCTCTTGCGACGGTGGGGTGCATAGGACCGAGAAGAGCAACAGGAAGAAGATGGCGCGAGATTGGAAGGTCTTTTCGGTGGCGGGATCGCGTGTGTCGCGTGCGTGGTAGTGCCAAAGAACCAAGTGGTCGTGGATGCCCAGAATGGCAAAGTGTCGACGTTGATGGACCTGCACCAGGAGCGGCAATTGGCGCTTTCGCTGTTGAAGATGGACTTTATCAAGTCCGTAGCAGTGCGTTTGGAGATGATGGTGGAGCACTTTGCAGACCCGGACCAGGACCGTGAGACTCATCGCCTGGATCAAGATGAAGATGAAGATGAATCAGAAGAACTCGAGGCAGCTCGTACATTGGCAAGTGAGTGTTTGCGAGTTTTTATGAGGAGAAGGAGGTCTTGTGGGCTGGCGGGGGGGGGGGGGGGGATTGCAACGGTCTCTTGCGACGTCGCTTGGCCCCCCACCAAAGGTGGCTTCCAAACCTCACTTTGGACATTTTTTTTCGCAGCATTGTGAACTGATTTGCGTGGGTTTTTGCGGCAGAGTTGGATATTGCAGTCGGCAAGTGCCTTTTATTCCCGCAACGAGGCTTTGTGCCATGGCAGTCCAGTGTGTTGATGACGTCAATTGCTTCCCAAAGTTGGACCGCCGATGACAGCGGCAAATCCAGAAATGCTGGCACGGGCGCTGCCAGCGCATTGGCAGGCAGTGGCGTTTGCGGCATCACAGGCTGCTTGGATGCCTCGCTGCTATTTCTTCCCACGGAACAGGACTTGGTCAACAGCGTGACCAACGCGTGGGAATTCCTCTTTTGCGGCCAAGAAGTTGCCACGTCTGCGATTGAGCAAGTGACCCAGCAAGTGTACTTTGTCGAAGAGTTTGCGGCCCACTCCAAGACTGGTGGCGCCAATGCAGCTACGCCTGCATCCCCGCCAAGCAATGCCAACTATAAGCACCACCACCACAAGAGGCGACAGCAACGCGATGAAAGCGGATTGCAAATCACGGCGGCCATGATCGTGTCGCTTTTGGTCGTGTTGGTCGCCGTGTACTACGCCTTGATGTCATCCTAACGTAGTGTATTTGCAAATTAAGAAAATATATCCCAAGTGCCTTCCTTGGGGGTCCGTTAGTCTAGGAGTGCTGTTGCGCCTTCTCATCTCCACCCAAAAGCGCGATGAAACACTCACAAGTCAACTAACAAATCTATCGAGAAAGAGAGTCAAGGAAGAGACACGTCTTTTAGATGCCCAAGCCACCAGTGGAAAGAACCAAACGAAATGATTGCCCGCCAAATAGATGTGTAAGCGTTTTGCATTTTGATTGACTATAGCTCTATTGAGAGCATTCGGGGGGGGGGGGGGTGATCCTAAGTTACAATTTCGTTCTACACTACAACACACCGAGATAACTTTTAAATGTTGGTCTAATACATGGCACTGAAGGCCCATTCGATGTTGTCGTCCAACATGCGCGATTCAATGCCGAATTCCGCAAACGATCGTGCACGGGCCACGCCATGGTGGCTGGCACCAATGGCAATCGGCTGCGAAGTGCCCAAATGTTGTTGCTCAGGCTCTTGCGCTTGCTCTTGTTCTTGCACAGGTTGTTGTTGGGCTTCTTCTTCTTCTTCTTCTCCTTGTTGCTTTTGCACTTGTTCGACCGCTTCTTTGACGGCGCGGATGGTGCGGTTGACACGATCCAAATAGGCCGCGTTGGACTTGCAATCCACTGAGCAAAAGCCTTCGTGTAGGCTGGTGGTCTTCAAATAAATAAGATGGCAGTTGCGGCATTTTTGGCGCTTGTTGTCCCAGTGGGCCACGCTGCAGGGCTTTTTGTTGGCCGCCGCAGCAGAAGCAGCACTACGTGGCATGGGCGGTCGGGGTGCTTTTTGGTCTTTGTGACGATGCACGGGCACGAGCGGCAGCTCATAGCTGTAAGGCGAATCCACTAATTGGATCGACGCAGCATTCATTTGGTTGGCAGCGGTGGCGGCAGCTGGTTGTGGTCTCACAAAGTGACGGAAGATTGCTTCCATGGGTGGTGTGGTGTCTGACTAGTCTTGGCGCGGAGGAGTGATGGTCGTGTCAGAGGATCTGATTCTTGACGAACGTTTGGTGACGCCAACGGGAGGCTTTGGAACGACGAACTGACTGTTGCGTTTCAAAGCAAAATGCAAAATGAAGAGCTGTCCAGCTGAGCTATTGGGCAGCAGCTCAGCAGCTCAGCTCAGAGGCTCAGAGGCTCAGAGGCTCAGAGGCTCAGAGGTTGCTCCAAGAGCTCTGCTCGTGGAATTTGGTTGCCCTGACCTCTCCAGCTTTACATCAGCTTTCTGCCGTGTGTTTTGGAGAGGGCTCTGCCCCAGACCGTAATGGCCGTCGACAAAAACGAGCCTGTTCGCCCGCCAAAACGGATCCAGGCATGGTGCACCAACTTTGACAGGGTTGGACCAGATGGGGAAGAGCCCACTGTCAGCCACCACCACACTTCCGGGGAGCATCAAGTGCCAAGGAGTATTACTTCTGGAGGTCGTCAACCAGCAGGGCAGGAGGCACTTGTGGGATACCGAAGAAGCCCAAGGCGTGGCAGGAAATCAGGTTTCATAGGGAAGTGGCGGGAAACGGTGCAGTGCCACCTAGAGTGCCTTCTTTATTTTGTTTTTGTTGGCGCTGGAGAGTGCGCGACTAGGGGTAGTCGGAAAAAGTCGACGCCCCGTCGCGCACACCGATGATGGTGGCAATGCATTCCCCACCCCTTTCCTAGGAGTAGGTAGACGGGCCTACTCTTTCCCCTTCACTATTGGCCTTGTGGCCTTGTGGTGGCGAGGCAATCCTTGGGAGGCTGGGTAGGGGTTGGAGCATCCACCAGAAAGGTACGGAACCGAACGGGACAGGCGCGGAGAGTGTCCATCCAAAAAGGACAGAAACGGGTCACGCGATGCTTTCCATTTCACTGCCCGGTGCAACAGGTGGAGTTGTGGTGTTGATGGCATTCGTTTAGCGTCTGACTGACTCCTTTCTTCTGGCTGCGCGACGTGGGACATGCCGAGTGCAGCGTAGGTCTTGGAGTGATTGAAATTCAAAGTTGAATAGAAGCCCAAGGAACAATTCACATGCCATGGCCCCGAGCGACAGGGGAGAGAGCGTTCAGCGTTCAGCGTTCAGCCGATTCCCATGTTCCATCTTTTTGTGCGGTGTGCGCACGAAAGATGAGTGACCAAAAGTGGCCAAAGCCCCCAAATACTGTATCGTCTCGTACAGTATGGATGTGGCACATCACAGTTTGGTGTGAACTGCTGGAGCTTTACACCACCCTACAGTACACAGTCCATACAGTATACAACATGTAACGGTTCGGTGCCTCGAGGATGCTTCAGAAAGGGCTGGCCGAATGGGTAAGCTCATCAGATTGCCATCTCTTGTTGGGTTTTGAGGAACTCTTCGCGGCATTCACATGGACTCATACGCTTCAATTGTTGAAGCATGCCGCGATCGTTTACACGCTATCAGGCGTTCTCTATTGGACACAGCCGTTTCTCCAGGCAAGCATTACTGCGCGATCTCCTTTGCGGGGTGTTTTCTAGGCAACCCGCTCCAAATGGACAGATGGCTTCAACAAGCAGAGATGCTTGTTGGCAGCTTGTTCTGGATGATGTTGGCTTCTGGGACCAGTTATCTGATTGGATTGATTCTCTTTCGAACGATCACTTTCCAGCTGGCAAATCGTGCCAACCAGCTTTCGTTCTATTGTTGATGACACCCAATGCAAGCTGGATTGGCGATCCAGCTGGTGCCGCTTTGAGTACATTTTCGAAACCATCGTGTTTGCTTGAAGCTCATGAGTAACGACTATCATCTCCTGCATGGTGCCCTGCTGAATGTGAGCCACAAGTTTGCAGGTCGCAACAGATGGTCTCCTGACCATCTGCTGCTTTGGAGCACATTGGAAGCGTAACGCACGCCATCACTGGAGAGCATTTGATTTTCTTGGCATCAATTACTCTCCTATGCCACCAAAGCGATCTAATCAGTCAGAGACTCCCACCAGATGGAGCAGATGTTTGTGCTGGTCCCGCGAGTCGTTCTCGTGTCACTCACCAAAGACAGCAGTCAGTCAGTCACACCACCAGAATGGCAGCAACAGTCACAATGGCACGAAAGACCGCTTGCAAAAAAGAGCAAGAGGAAAGCAGGAAAGGAGGAAATGGGAGAGGAGAAACGTTTGCCTGCTGTCATTCGATCTGTCAGAAAACTTGTGATTGCGAAAGGCATTTGTTGCTTAGATGGCCCGTTTTGGCTCGTGCGACCGCGACAGCTCCAGCACTGCCAAAGAACAGCATGGAGCAACCAACTGTGGGATTCACGACGGTTCCCAGAGCCTTACTCGTGCTTTCTCTGGTGCAGTTTTCTTCTTGCCAGAGTATGATTTGAATCGTTGGGCCAATCACCAAGTTGTTCTGGTTCTGATTCACTTGCTGACTGGGGATTTAGAAGTAACGCTGGTTGGCATTCAACGCAGGCAGAGACGAGTCCTTCATCGAGATAGTAAGAGAGAGCAACACCAATCACAAATCACCGACTGCGCAAAGCATGTTATCTATCCACAAAAGGAGCCGGTGCAGTGAAGTGCAGACAAGAAGATGGCGGTGCTGCAGTCTCTGGACAAGTTTTGGACGCTTTTGGGATCCCACAGGTCAAGGAAAAGGAACGCAAGCATCTCTCCACTCTTCACTCCATTAACTGACTCATCTGAGAAGGCTTAGGAGCTGATTCTCCGCCTTGAAGAAGCGATGAAGATAGCAGTGGATGGTATTAGTATCTGAGTTCTTGTACATCGTTGGGTTCTCTCGCTGGTTCGCTCACGCTCTCTTGCCTTTTCTGAGTTGCACACACACCATGGGGAAGCCAGGACAGTGAAAGCGGCGTCTTTTTGGAAAAGCCGCAAAAGTCCCAATAGTCAGGCGTTAACGCCATTGGAGCTTTGTGTTGGGATTGGGTCTGCGGCCTTTGACCCAAGTCCAGTCGGTCAGTCATCCGGAAACCTTCACATGTCACTAAAAAATAGGCGGATCAAGTGCATCAAGCATGCAACCTCATCAGTTGCCTGCCATCAATCAATCAATCCCATCAATTCATAGCCAAAACAGCAAGCGAAAGAGAAGGAAAAGAAACGCGATCGAGGCGACAGTCCATTCAACTTGTTGGCTTGCTGTTAAGGGGTGAGCGAGCTAGCTTGCACAAGCGTGTGAGCACCGAGAGCTTAGCGAAAGAGAGAGAGCCATCCGGCCCCAAGCAAGCATAAAATCCACTACACACACGCCCGAGATTCGCACGAGGTTGGGTGAAACGTTACTGCTGTCCTTTCATGATACCGTTTCCTCGTCTCTTGTCATAGTAATCGTGTAGTCAAAAGAGTTGGAGCCCGAAGAGTCAGAGTCAGATCCGAGTTCGAAGCAGTGGGGGCTTATTGTTTGTGCACAAGCCAAAGGGCACCCAAGCCAGCCAACCGGAATGAAGCAGACGTGGTGGCAGAAGTGCTGAATGCGAGCAGGATGAGCGTCCAAGAAATCGTGGCGACCATGTTCACGTTTCGTTCGGTTTATGCGTCAAGTCACACACTCATCACATCACACTGTTGGTGTCTCAAAAAAGAGCCCCTCGTGAAGTTTGGAGTCTGGAGCACCTCAAAAGGTGCATGTTGCCCTTACCGTGTACCGGCCTACCGTAAATGATTCGCCACCCGTTTTGCTCGATTTGTCTCATGTCGGGTCCACAACAGTCCCAACGGCAAAGAGCGGCCCAGTCACCATCCGTTGACCCCTGTGCGGGAACACTTCGTGTGATTGTGGCGGTGATGAAGTGCCAGTCACATTTTTTTATCGTTGCATCGCAGACCAAGTGGATTGCAAATCCTCTTCTGTGGTGCGGGCGCGAAAAGATCCACTTCTTGGCCTGGTCCTATCCTTTTGGAGATCTGCGACGCGAAGCGATCCCTTGGCATGCATCACATGGCCAAAGAGGAGCAATCATTCGATGCTTGTGTCTGCTCGATCGTTTGACGTTGGGGCACTTAATCTCTGTGGCTCTTGGCTCTTTGGCCTCATCCTCATCCTCATCCTCATCCTCATCCCCGCTTCGCTTCACACACCGACACAACAAACAGTCATCGAGCCAGCGCTCGCAACTCTGAACACTCGACTTGCGCGAGTCGAGGGACAAATCCCGACAAAAAACCAGCAGGCGTGCTCATCCAGATTCGTTTGGATCCTTTTTTGGAGGAAAGAAGACAAGATGGCATTCAGTTGTGTCTTTAGTTTGTGGTTCTTTGTTCGTTTTGCTTTGGTGTTTAGCAGCGTAGGCAACCTGCATAGAAGCAGCGACTTTGTTGAGAAAATTTCGGCAAAAACCATGAGCACAACGAGCGAGCAAAGACAGCAAGCAAGAGGTTGTGTGCGTGACACACACGCGCAACGCTACAGATCGGGAAGCAGCACCCCACGAGAAAGCTGAGATCTGTGTTGCTCTTGCGATCCCAGCCATTACTGCCCTGCTTGCATGAGCACCACCTCTATCGCCAAGAACACTTTGTGCATTCCACAACGTGCTCATCCATCACGCCAGTAGTGCAGTAATACCCCAGAACTACAAACACTGTGAAATGCTCTCTCCCTCTTTCGCATTAGCATTGGTGACGCGAGCACCTCTGGGAGGATACGTTGCCATCGTGAGCCATTTCGCAGGACATCCTCCTCACAAAGTCGCCAAATCGCCGTGAACTGAACTCTTTCCACGCGTCTCGTGTTTGTTCGATGCCAAAAAGGACTCATCCAGCGTATGCTTTGGTTTGTTGAAACCCAGAAACACAACAACCCCAACCAACAAAAACAAAAGCAACAGCAAATCATGCAACCAGAACCATGCTTCAAGCTGTGATCGCTGGCTCTCTTTCGCTCTCTCTCTCTCTCTTCTCTCGTTGGGCTCTGCGCCGACCCACCGATCGCGCCGATGCCAATCTGCCGTGTCTTTGACTGATGGCTGTCCACACTGTTGATCTGACCCCCTGACTTGACCTGACTTGACCTGACCAACTGACTGACTGACTGTTGTCGAGATCACTTCATGAGATCACTACAACTGTGCGGTTCAACTCATGTGGGCGGACGAGGTGGGCGCTTGAAGAAGCGATCGAACAAGAAAGCCATGCCGGCGAGCAAGCACTTTGCTGCCCGCCCCAGCTCAACCTTACATCTCAACTCAACTCAGCACCCAGTCGACCCAGACGACCCAGAACCCACCAACGAGAAAACCAGACGCAGGACCTTGAGGAACCCGAGGAAGATCCCGCCAACAAACGAATTCGGTCATGCGTTGCACCTTGCAGTGGTCAGCGTTGAAGAGTTGATGAAGAGGAGAGTGGCCTAGGCGCAAGCAGTCAGTTGGTCCGCCAACACAGGCGGCTGTGGCTGTTCTGTGGGGAGATCTGATTCCGTTTCTCGTCGTTACCCGCCTGCCTGCCTGCCTGCCTACCTGCTTGCCTGGGACTTGATGTGAGGTGGAACTCTGTCATGATTCTCCCATGATTTCCCATTGGTTGCGCAAATCAAAGCAATGGGCAGGTATTATTTACATCGCGACGCTCTTGCGCGCAATACACGCAACATCCCATACACGAGAGCCAGAGCCAACGCGAGTAAGCTACTGCCACCTCAGGAAGGGGGCAGACATTGGAGCATTCAATCGCTGAGTGTCTGCCCTTGTGTGCTGTCATACCATCGTGCCATCTTGCGAGCCCGCACAACCAGCCAGTCGGCCAGCTCACGTCAAACCAGCAGTGGACTTTGAACACAGCCACCTGACCAGTACACGTGCGGTGCGGTGAGGAATTGAATAGCGTTGAATGCATCCCAACTGCCACGTGGTCGGATCGTGAGGCTGTTTGGCATGAGGGATGTGAGACGCGAAGCAGCTTCAAGTCGTCGCGCGGCAAGTGAAGGACATGGTGTGACGGGCAGACCGACCAGTTGGCTTGCGGAGTTGCATGACAGCTTGGATGATTGCTGATCCTATTGCTGCTGCGCTGCCCATCATCAAAACCACTCAGAGGATGATTCCATCATCTCATCGGCATGATATTCTTTCTCTGTTTTTGTTTTCGTTGGATTACCTCCTTCTTCACTCACTCCGTTGCCTTCCCTCCCTCATCTCTTTCTCACACTTCCTCCTCCTCCTCCCGTCTCCTTCCTCCTCTTCTTTTTCTTTGCTTTTTTTGTCTGTTGATGATTTGATAGTTGGGGTTTGAAAACGGTCATGTCCGGGATGAACAAGAACTCACAACTCCAACAACGTGTGTTTCCTCCACGACACCGGCACCAAGATCAAACGTACTGGACGCAGGGTGTCTTTTAAGTCAGCTTCTTCCGTTGGCTTCTTCCCAAAGAGAGTTGACGGGGTTGCTCATGCAAATGGTGTTGATGATTTCGGATTGGTTTTGGTGGCGAAAGGATCGTGGCGGATGGACGTTCTGTAAACTGGAATTCTTGCTGCATACTGGTAATATTCTTCTTCGTTCTTCTGCTTCAAGCTTGCGGAGAGCTTGAACAACAGTCCTGTTGTGCATTTGTTGTATGCTGTAAAGTTTCCGCGTCTATCCCGAATTTGCGCTGGCACCTCCGCTTGATGGGGGCATTTCGCCACTGGATGCGCCACCATCGGCCTGCATGTCACCAAACATTCCACCGCCAGTTCCTTTTTCTTTCTTGTGTTGCACTTTGAGTCGTTTTCGGCCCACTTGGAACCCGTTCATTCCTTTTATTGCGGCTTCAGCTGAAGCAGCATTGTCATAGCTAACAAATCCTGTAAGAGAGCACACAACCGCCATAATCAGCATCTCAAACAACACAAAGGCGCATGAATTCGTCATCGGCGACGTACCAAACCCACGACTTCTTCCAGTTTCCTTCTCCACCATGATTCGTGCACTAATCACATTACCAAACGTGGCGAAGTAATTGAAGAGATCCTGGTTAGTCATATCGTTGGGAATATGAAACACAAATAAATTGCATCCAGGAGGTCCTATGCATATACACACAAACAAGCACATAAACAAAGAGAATATATGCAGCCACGAATGGAAAAGGAAGCATATAAATGTAAAACGATCCATCCATCCTTGACGGGCAAATACAAAAAGCGATCTAAATCGATGCAGCTCCCCACCTTGGCCACTCTCAGTCGTTTGAATCGGCGGGCCAGGACCAGCAACTTGTGGCGCGTAGCCTACAGATACATGAAATAAGCACCAGAGCCATCCAGAGAGCCAAAGGTGTAAATGCCAAGGCTCGACCAGCATCCAAACTTGTGTTCAAAACTCAACTCACCATAAGGATGTGGATACGGATACATATAACCAGCACCTCCATATGGCGGAGGATAGTTCATAGGTTGACCATACGGCTGAGGATAGCCACCATACGCTGCGGCACCAGCAGCTACAACAAAAAGACAACCCCACACAAAAAAAGAGAGAGAATAAGTCAACGGGTGACGCCCTTCATCATTTGCTTGCGCAAAAACCCAAAAAGGTACCATGCTGGCCCTGATGCAGATGGTGCTGTTGCCCACCTCCAGCAGCGGCGCCACCGGCTTGTGGAAAGCCACTCGACGTTGGTTGTTGTTGTTGCTGTTGTTGTTGTTGCTGTTGCTGCTGCGTCGAACCACGAGTCGTTTCGGAAGAAGCCACATTCGCTGGGGCCGAACCCACAAAATCGGCTGGTCGTTCCCAAGTCGATTCGCCAGTGACGCTGTTGTAATAGTACTTGCGTCCATTGGGGGCACTGTGCTCGGACCAGCTATTCACATTGGCACCAGTATCTGCTGCTGCTGCTGCTGCTGCAGTGGCTGGGTTTGAATGTGCATCTCCCGCTTCTTGTTGATCCGCCATCGGTTACTTTCTCAATTGGCGATCTTTGGTCGCCGCTTGAACTAATGTGTTCTTCACTCTTGCCGGACAGATCAAAGCTTTTCCCCACAAGCACTGCCACTGCGCAAAAGCTAGCGATCGATTCTTCACCCAAAAGCCCAATGGAGCAAGCGGCGTCACCGATCCGAGTCTTATGGATAAAGAGACTCAACCCACAATGCGGCGAACTCGACCACCTCAGAAAGCCGCCCAAACGAAAAGCCAGCGACAGCAATAAAGAGACGAATCTGTGAGCTGAATCTGTGGAAGACTCTGCTTGTGTCTGCGCTGCTGCTGCTGCTGCTGCTGTTGTTCTGCTTCTTCGTGAATTTGACGGCGGCACCAAAAAGGAAAGCGCTCGCAAAGTTGGTTCGCTTTCTTTTTCCCCCCGCGACAATTCCGACAGACCGCACGCACACAAACACAAAGGATAAACAAGGGAGAGCAGGGGAACAACACAAGAGGAGGGGGAGGGCGAGGGGAGTGAAGAAACGGTAACCGAACCGACGAACCGCGGTTCACCTCCTTGCAGGTCACAAACTTGGTGAAACAACCACAGGATTCGACAAGGTTCGCGCTTGCGGTCTAGATCAAACTAATCCGTGATATCTGGTTTCAAAGGTCCCCTGAGCACCAACATCGACTATCCTGCCAATCAAATTCTTGCAAGAAATCAGAATTAAGGGTCAATGGATTTGTTGGAATCTTGTCCAGGAAACGTACTTGATCGAAGCTTTGATCCATAGTCGTACTTACTTGGTCGTTTTTGTGAATGCTTCGACCAAGTAAGTACGATATGTCTTTTAATCTGAACAACCTCTCATTTCAGAATGAGCCTGAGGAGGAAACTGCCATAGGTTCCACGTCGCTTTTTTGTTTGCAAGCACAAAGCTGGAAAACCAATAGAGCCATTGAAACGTGGCAGCTGACACTCAACTCCTGATGCTCCATTCGACAAATTCCACATTGCTGCCCATCTCTTCAAAGAATAAGAGGGTCGTGCCAAATGCTGCTTGTTTATAGACGCCCAATAATCCAGAATTCGATCAAGTACGATGGCGTTCAGAGCCCCCAAAATTTTGAGTACCACCTTGATGTGATCGGTCTGACTCACCGCTGTGTGTAGCACATCAAACCTGATGTGTGTGCAATGGCTAAAACCGCCCCACCAATGAACTGCTCAATGGTCACTAACAGCGTAACAAACAGCTGGGATGAAGGGAGGTGCTTTTTATAAGATCCGTCGCTTGACCTGGAGCTCTCTTGTTCTCTTTCTTTTCTGGTGTTTTCCTCTCTTTGAAAAGGCTTCCTTGATCAGATGTGAAGCGCACCCGATGAGCTCCGAGAGAGCGATGCGAAGTGCCGGGTGGCTTTCCACACATTTTGCTGCACCTTTCCTCATCAAACAAAACCGGACTCCATCTCATTTCCTCCAATCCCAGCGCGTTCTTGTCGTACTTTGTCGAGGTGTCGGTGCTGCACTTCAAGCCAGCCTGTACGTAGTGCCCTTCCCCCATGGTTTGACGCAAGTCTTGCTCTTTGTATGTGGTGGGTACCGTAGCAAAGGCTGCAGGTCAAGTCTCCATACAAACGTCAGGTTGTTGGTTTTCAAAAGTGGGTGGTGCCCTAACCCTTATTGGGTCAAAAAGTCTGCCTTCTGCTCTTTCTCTTTTTGTGGAGTTGTAGTTGGTGGATGCCACTGGCTCACTATCAAACTCTCCGGCAACAAGACAGACTCTGCGCACTTGAGTGGACGAGTATCAGTGAGAGTCAGAGAGTAAAGCAAAGGAAACCATGAAGGCCAAACCCATCGTTATCGCAGTGGCTGTTCTCGTGCTTATCGGTGTGATTGTCGGCGTGATTGTCGCGTCTACCGGCAAGAAGGACAACAAGAGCAGCAACAAAAGTGGCGGTAACAGTGATGCCCAAAAGAGTTCCGGAAGCAAGTCGTCGGCAACAACTCCTGCCAATCCCAATGGCGGAGACAATACCGTTGACACCACTCTGACCAAGGGCAATTCCTCTAGCAGCGGAAGCGGAAGCACCATGGGCAACCCCGATCCCAAATCTGATCCTGAAGAAGCCAAGCCAGCTCTCACCATGCTCGCTATCGGTGACTGGGGTGCTACGACTGACAAGCCTGGCTCCTGCTGCAGCCAATATCGTAAGGTTGCCAACGATTCGCTCGACATGAAGATTGATTACTGGTCGCAAATCAATGTGGCTGAGATTCTTGCCCAATCGGCTGGTAAACTCAAGCCCAAAGTGATCATTGGCCATGGTGACAACATTTACTGGAACGGTGTTGGTCCCGACGATGCAGCTTACCGTATGGAAACGACTTTCGAGAGCGTGTACAGCCAACCCGAACTCAAGGATATTCCATGGGTCAATGTTGTGGGTAACCATGATCTTGGAGGTTCCATGTTCATTTGTGGTGACAAGGACTACCGTTTCCGTGAATGCAAAGACACGGCTGAAATGCTCAAGTACTTGGATGCAAAATTTGACTTGCAAGCGCAATACGTGAGCCCCAATGGCAACCGTTGGAAAATGCCTGGCCATTACTTTGTGCACTCTGTGGAAGCAGGCGATGTGAGCGTTGACATTTTCAACATTGATACGAACTTTGCTGAGTCACACGGTATGCGTCAGATTTGCTGCCAGTGCTACGGTTATGTCAACAAGGCTGTGCAGGACCAAAACCTTCCAGAAGCTGAAGCCAAGGCTTTGCGTAAGACGTGCAACGATCAGAAGGCCGGTGACAAGCTTTGTGCTGGTGGTGATGTCGGCATGTTCCAGGCTTGCTCAGACAAGATTGAGGGTTGGTGGAAAGAGTCGATGACTAAAGTGCAAGAAGACTTGAAGAAGTCAACTGCTACCTACAAGGTCATCAACTCGCATTATTCTCCTCATTTCCATATGAGCACCGACAAGATGAAAGCTTGGTACAAGATTTGCAAGGACAACAACGTCCACCTCTGGTTGAACGGCCATACTCATGGTTTCAACCACGATATTTCCGTCTGGGGTACCCATTTCTTTGAGAATGGTGCCGGTGGCGGTATCCAGAGTGAAACTTCTGGTCATCCACCAGAGGTCGCGGAGCCTTACGTCAAGCATCAGTGGATTGCACCTGGAGCTCCGTACGGTTTCTTTGAACTATCTTTCTCCAAAGATTGGATTCGTATGGAATGGGTCACATTTGACGAGAAGTGGGTCTTTAGCACGGAAAAGGAACAAATCGTCAAGGGCGGCATGAAGAAGGGTCATTGCTGGCATGTGCCAGTAACAGTTGGCAAGGGCAAGGAATGCAAGTCCAATAACGATAAGCTTGGTGCTCCAGGTGCCCCACCAGGCGCTACCGCAGGAAATGGTGTTGGTGGCGATGCTGGTGTCGGCCGACTGTGAGTCAAGTGAAATATCTAACCATGAAGCCCAAAGAAGAGATACAGCATGATGACCAGGACTTGAAAACCTCCAGTATGTTAGAAGCGTATTTCCTCTGTTTAGTGTGGGATCGGATTGGTTCCATTTTGCTTAGTTTTTGTTCTCTCGCTGCATGAATGAATTGAGCTGGAGTCTACATTTGTTATTGATTATAGCAAACCCAAAATGGACGCCGCTTGTTGTGTTCCTGATACGCTGCGGATGATTTCTCAGGCGATACATGAAGACGGGGGAACGTAAACTTGATGATTTCTAAGGTGATGATACATGACGACGGGTGGCGGAACCTAACCTTGATGAGGTGGAGCTTTGCAATTTTGAGAATGATGTTGTTGCATCAGCTTGGATGGGCTTTGGGTCTGTGTCTGAACCTGATGCAGGTTCTTTTGCTTCTCCAATGCCAATTCGTTCTTGAGCGAGGCGATTTGTTGATGTAGATTGCTTTGTTCTGACTGCATTTCCATCTCAAATTGTTTTGCTTGCAGATACAGTTGCTGCGCTTCTTGTTGGAAATGCTGTTGCATTAATCCAACGAACTGTTGCGCTTCTTTCATCAGTTGCGCACGAAGTCGGCCAAAGTCGGCGATACGCATCAACTGGTCCTCTATTCGAAGACACACCCAAACAGATCAACCAGCACGTTAGCTGGCTCATCCGAATCTCTTTATCAGAGGGGAACAGAAAACGCCAAAGCAAAGACTTACGCTGCAGTCGATTTTCCATTTCAATCGCAAGTTGTTTCTGCCATGCCATCAATTGGTCCTCTGAAATCTGTATCGTGCTCGCGTTTTTGGAGACATCACTGGGTAAGCTACAAGAGCATGAAGAGCACATCGTCTTGGGGCCTTGATGCGATGGAGCGGATTGCTGTTGCTGTGGAGACCGTGGTGAAGTTGACGGCTGCCCGGGCAGCGCGTAAAGAGTGGGAGTCGTACTGTGTCTTGGTTGGAGTTCTGAAAATGCCGACCCAGGAGTTCCGGAAGGGAAATCACTGGATGTATCCATGCCGTTGATGTCACTGGCGGTCGCTGCTGCTTGTAGTGAGCGGCGTGAAGAGCCGTAGTGGACTCGTCCACGACCTCGACTCCTTTTCCCAACCATTCTTTCTGTTTCCAAAATACGGGTACCAAAACGCCGGAATCAGATTTGTTTGCAGCATTGTGAGGTGCACCACACCAAATATGCTTGTTTTGTTCACCAGAAGAGCCACTAGTATTTAAAAACTACGCCTTATCAATGGCAAATGCTCAGTATTCGCACTGGATCATAAAAATATTTACCAAAATGGATTATCCAAAGACGTGAGTGCACTGAAAGGTCAGCAATTAGTTCATTCAACTTACTTGCAAGCACTGCCGCGCCAAAGCCATTGTCAATGTTGACGACGCCAACGCCAGGTGAGCAAGCGTTCAACATTGTCAGCAATGGTGCAATGCCACCAAACGCAGTGCCATATCTGCGAATCAGAAGCCATTTGTTGACTGAGCATGCGACTGGGTGTTGAAACGACACCACTTACCCTACGCTTGTCGGCACGGCGATCACCGGTATCCGTGTCAGCCCATTCTGTTGATCACACGCATTCCCCTCCCACGGATTAGCCGTTTCACTCGCTTGTCACAATTTGTCAGGTTTCGCAGCTCACCATGACACCAGGTAGAACACCGTCCATACCAGCTACACAAATCACAACAGAGCACTCTCGAACAATCGGCAGATTGTCAAGAAGACGATGTAGACCGGCCACCCCAACATCGTACAGTCGTCGCGTTGGGTAACCAGCTATTTCTGGAGAACGGAGATTTGACCACTCGTTGCACTAAATGGAATGAAAACCCAACTGAGCTTGACTTACCCAGCGTGATTGCAGCTTCTTCGGCAACAGCAAGATCAGAAGTACCGCCACAAGCCACGCATACAGGTAGCACTTCTTCTGCGGTTTCGAGTGGTGTCGACGATTCATTTTCTTTCCAAGCCAGGATGCGAGCATTTGAGTGATACATCAAGTTCTGTTCCATTGAGTTGTCATTCTCACTCGTTCAAGCATCCGCCGAAACCGAAATCACAAGCAGACCTACCTGAACCCTTTGTTGCACCTGCTTGGCTTTCTCTTCATCGACTCGTGTCGCCATGATGCTTGACGCATGATGTAACCGATCTCTGTTGGTCAGCAGAGTCTCAAATATTTCCACCAATTGTTGCCAAGTTTTGCCTTCCCCATAAACAACTTCCGGGAAGCCAGTTCTGTTGGCACGATCGATGTCGAGTCGTGCTATTTCATTTTGCGTTGTAATGCTTTGGATCACGTTCACTTTGGCTTCTTTTTGTCGGTGTGGTGGTTGCAATAGCTTTTCCAAGGGCCCGATGGCTTGGATCGGTTCCAATTCACGGCTCGCCACGCGTTGCAACAAATGTAACAACGTTTGCTGCTTGTTTGGTTGGCTTGTGTCATCACTGAGAGACCGAATGAATCGTTTGAAGGTCTGCGGCACGCGAGAATGCTTCAACAAAAGCATGTCAAGCTTTCTTGCCTGGAGGATCTTTGGGGTTTCTGGTGCTGAAGATGCTTCAAGTGCGTATCCGTTATAATGATTGCCATCCGTTAAAGGTTCCATCAACATCAGCTGTCACCAAATGTTGTCCTCTTGTAACAAAGGGCGGGGGGGGGGGGGGGGGGCAATCCAATCAACAGCACACCACAACACAACATTCGCTGTTCATCAACCCGTCAAACCAACCCGTCCAGACCCGTGGGTCTTGTTGCTTGAATTCCTCCAATCTACCAGTGGGTTCAGTCCAACACACAGCAAAAAAGAGAAAAAGCCAGGAGGGGTGGGTTTTTGGCTTGTCCAGCAGTAGCAGGCAGTCAGTCAGTCAGAAGGCAACAACAAGAGAGCAAGCAGCAGACCAAAGCAGAAAGAGACCCACCCATCCGGCCATTCTCTAGAGAGGAAGAAAGAAACGCCAGGAGAACGAACAAGAGGAAAGGAGCAAACCAAAGTGAGCAAGCGAGAGAGAAAGGAGTCTGTTGTGCGGTTCCGTTCCAGTGAAAACGCCTCGTGTTTTGAGCTCTAAATAGCCAGTCTCCCCAACGCCGTTCCTGCCACTTGGAGCCAGTCAATTGATCGCGGTTGCCGGTTGCTTGCGGGAGTGTGCTGTGGCTCTGGTGTCGTTGTTGGTCGTGTGAATGAACGCTGACTCTACTTCATCAAGTCCGCCGTCCGATGACGGCGGAGCCTCAGCGCTGAACTTGGACGGCTTGATCAATGGCGCGCAATTTGATGACAAGATCTGCCTCGAAGACTTTACGTTGATTCGTGTGATCGGCAAAGGCAGCTTTGGCAAAGTCACGTTGGTGCGCAAGAAAAACAATTCCAAGATTTTCGCCATGAAGATTCTTTCGAAAGCGCATTTGGCCAAACGCAAACAGATTGAACACACCAAAACCGAACGCCGTGTGTTGTCCGTGGCCAGCCATCCGTTTATCGTGGGACTGCATTACGCGTTTCAGACCTCGTCCAAATTGTATTTTGTGCTGGATTATTGTCCTGGTGGAGAATTGTTTTTTCATTTGTCGCGTATGGGTCGCTTTGAAGAACCCATGGCACGATTTTATGCGGCCGAATTGGTGGTGGCGCTGGAACATTTGCATTCGCTGGGCGTGGTGTATCGCGATCTCAAACCGGAAAACATTTTGTTGGATGAAATGGGCCACATCAAACTCGCAGACTTTGGGTTGGCCAAAGATGAAGTCACCGAGATTGATTCCGGCGCGACCTCGTTGTGTGGCACACCGGAGTATTTAGCACCCGAAGTGCTTGCACGCAAAGGACATGGTACCGCTGTGGATTGGTGGGGACTTGGCATGGTGTTGTACGAGATGCTGACGGGGCTGCCGCCCTGGTACACACGAAATCGCCAGGAATTGTTTGAAAAAATCCAGGAAGCCCAGTTAGAGATCCCGAAGTACCTGAGTAACGATGCCGCCTCGCTGATCTCGCTGTTACTCCATCGAGAACCTGCTAGACGACTCGGTAGCAAAGGAGCCGCCCAGGTCAAGGCGCATCGGTTTTTCCGAACTGTAGACTGGGATGGTCTGCTTTGGGCCGAACCACCTTTCAAGCCGTCCGATCCGCAGTCCAAAGAACAAGGCGATACCTCCAATTTCGACAAGGAATTCACTGAATTACCGGTCAGTGGCACGCCCATGAGCAAATCCGCGGACCAGGGTTCAGCATTGCCAAAGAGTATGTTTACTGGGTTCACCTATGAAGCACCGTCGATTTCGTATGGTTCCAATACGTCCCAGTCCAAAGTGGACTTTTCTTCCACGCCATATATTTAGGAGAATCCCCCCCCAACACCCGACTCAAGAACATAGCACGATCTCTGCCGAGCCGAGCCGAGCCGAGCCTTGTGGTGTCCGTTTTCCCAATTTGCAATCCAAACAATGCAATCCCAAGACTTGCAGGTTATTTTCAACAAAGATCTTTTGTTTTTGTTTTTGTTTTTTCAATCCAATGTCAATGAAAAATGGTATTTCAAAATTCGTTAATTGCCGGCAAATAGAGCAGCCATGAAGCAGAGAGCCAGCGACGACAACAACCAAGAACAGCAAGACAAAGATGTTGGTGACCAGTCCATGGAACCCTCCGTCGTCTTTCCCTCCCCACCACAACCAAAACGCCAAACGTGAAAAAAAGGCAAGCAAGTGTGCAGCTGTGAACAGTTTTTATCGTTTAGTGGTTGTGTCGGTCCATGATTGTCTCGTTTTGGTTGAGGAAGCTGGTTTTGTTGCTAAGAGCGCTGGTTGGCTAGTGGGGATGCTGGCACAGTGATGAAGCCAGGTGGGCTTCTGAAATGACCACACCTCAAAGCAAAGAAGCGAGTTTTGCTTTGTTGGCATTGTACAAGAGAAGGAATTGCCACTTCAAGCGTCACACAGCTGTTTTTGCTGGCACTATCCGTTAAAAGTTTGATAATTTGGTTCCAAACCTGGCATCACCACATGACCAGCTCTTCCTCGTGCGCAAGTTGTGGAAACTTGCAGGCGCAGCTTGAAGTGTTGCGAAAAGAAAATGAGGTGCTGCGTCAACGCCTGACGCAACTGACGGAGATGCCGCGAGCAGATCAATCTCGTGTTCCCTGTAGTGGACCATTGCCAGCGTTGAAAGGAGATGGGCATGAAGCTACCTCTTCTTGCGTGGGATCGCCTGCACCGGTTTGCTGCGAGTTCACAAAAGCACAACTGGAACGTTATGGAAGACAAGTGCTGGTGCAGAGCTTTTCTGTAGACGCTCAGCGTCGGTTGGTTGATGCGCGTGTGCTGGTGGTGGGCATGGGCGGGTTGGGAAGCCCCGTTGTCATGTACTTGGCATCCATGGGCATTGGCACGCTGGGACTCGTAGACGACGACGTGGTCGAAGTGTCCAATTTGCATCGTCAAATCGCGCATGGGTCGTGCAGCATCGGCATGGCCAAAGTGACTTCCGCACAGCAAACGATTCGTCAACTGAATCCGCTTGTCAAGACCGTTGAGTTTACCACGCGTTTCACGTGGCAGAATGCGCTGGAGATCACCAAAGACTTTGATGTAGTCATTGATGCGTCCGATAACCCTCAAGTAAGCACCCTCTGAAGCTCATCCAAGACAACGATCTTCTGACTGGCACACTGCATAGACTCGCTATCTCGTCAACGACGTATGCGTGTTTCTTCGGAAGCCCCTGGTGTCTGGAAGCGCCATTGGCATGGAAGGTCAGCTGACGGTACTGAATCTCGGTGAAGGCCCGTGCTATCGTTGTATTTACCCTCAACCCGAGCAAAAGGCCATGAGTTGTGCCGACAATGGGGTGCTTGGGGTGGTGCCGGGCATTATTGGTACTCTCCAGGCCATGGAATGCGTCAAAGTGGTGACAGGCGTTGGCAAACCACTCACCGGGATCCAGTGTCTATACGATGCCTTTGACGGGTCTTTCTATCGTTTCAAGGTGAGCTTTTGCTGGCGCAAACTCAAGCAACTTGGTATCTAAGCGAGTCTTGGTGGTTTACAATGTGGGTGGGAATTCTTTAGCTTCCACCTAAGAACAAGCAATGTGCTGCGTGTGGACTCATGGGTGATCCAACCAAACAAGTGTCACTGCAGGAGTTTTTCGCTTCGGTTCGTCCTGCAGAAACCCAAGCGGTGTGTGCCACTTCGGTCGCACCTCGGTCATTGACGCCAGACCATGAACTCAGCATCGAGGTATCTCCTCCAAGAATACGAGACCATAATCTGATCATCAAACTCATCGAGTGTTACACTGATAGACATTTGCTTTGTGGCGAAGAACCCAACAAGCATCGTATTTGCTTTTAGACGTGCGGCCTCCGCGACAGTATGACATCGTTCACTTTCCCGAAGCTGTCAGCTACCCCTTGAGTGAGATGAAGAAACACCCTGACCAAGTGTCCTCGAGAATCACGCAATTGCTTGCTGCCAAGAGCACAAGTAGCAGCTCCATTGACTTGCCGGCCGCAATGAGTTCGGTCACAATTAATGGCAGACCGACAACATCAGCAACGCGACTTCTGGTGATTTGTCGGCGTGGAATCAGCTCGGTGAGAGCCACAGAGCTGCTTCTGGACTTGGGCATCAGCAATGTCTGCAATGTTCAAGGAGGATACACCCTTTATTCCAAACAAGTAGATGGCTCCATGCCAATGTATTGAGACTTGTTACTGGTCCAGCTGCCCAAGCTTCTGGCGAGACCCACTCAAACAACAGTAACCACAACAACGAATCCATTGCCCCAGTGCCGTCTATTACGACGTCACGCTGTCGCCTTCGTGCATTGCTCGATAGTTCACTGCTTTGCGTTGTCGTTTGCTCGAACGTGTTGAACGGCTGACAATAGAAGAGCTAGAAAGGGGTGAACTAGACGAGGTTGAATGTGTCGTGGAAGACGATGGCTGCTTGGAAGACCCAATCCATACCACCGCGTCATCGTCATCATTGGCACTAGCATCGACAGCTTGGGTTTGATAGTTTTGCTCTTCATCCACGTCTGAATCCACAATGACGACTTGAGCAGGCTGTCTATCGTCGTCCTCGTCTTGTTCTACGTCGTCTTCAGAGTAGCTGGCATCGGCTTCTTCGTCGTCATCCTCCAATTCGCCGTCAAAAAGTTGGTCGTTCAATGCCCGATAGTCCACGTGGTTGCGCTTCCTCTTGCCAGTCACAATCAAAGGATTCCCTTTGGATGTCGCTTCTTCTTGGTCACCGTCAGCATTCTTGTCGTCGTCATCGTCGATTTCCACGGTTTCCTTTGGTTCTTGTTCTTGCGCAAGTGCTCGTTGATCCTCCAATTGTCTCGAGGTCAGCTCTTTGGACTTCCCATCGACATATTCCACGCGCCATCGCTGATTACCGTAGCGATCCTCACTACCCTCGCCAACGATAACACCACTGATCGCTTTTCTTCGCACTGATCTTGCCACTTTGGTGCCGACTTGCCAACGCGACGCTTCACGTGGCAGACTGGACGTGTGGGAACGCATGGAACGCCCGGAACTATTGTCAACCGCGCAACAAACGTTAACATGATCGCGGTATCCATGAATATGAACGAACACGACGTACCCAGTCGAAATGATGGAGCCATTCTGTTTCAAATACTGCAATTCGTCATCGCTGACGACTACATCGTCATCTTGTTCATCTTGATCAACACCGTCTTGGTCTTCTTCACCATCGTCATCCGTGTCATTGCTGGTGGTGTCGCGTGCCACTTCCTCCTCGTCCTCTTCCTCTTCCTCTTCTATCCGGAAATCCTCATCTTCCTCTTCATCGTCTTCCTCGTCAATTCTCTGTTCGTTCTGAAGTGTCTCGACCACTTTGACAAACTCCACGTCTTCGTCTTTCTGATCGCTCACCTCTACGGTGTCTTTCTCATTCAAATCGGCAAAGACCTGCAATTCAAACCACACAATGCGCGGTGTCACCATCCCACCATTGAGGCATCCTTCTACGACTCCCCTTCCTACCTCGTCCACCGTCTCGTACTCAGTGTCAAAGGCAAAATTGATACTTCGAAGACACTGGTAGGTTGTCAGACACAGGTTACAATACCATTCTTTGTCGCCTTCTGGGATGTCTTGGGTAC
Organism: Paralagenidium karlingii; assembly: GCA_027475765.1. NCBI lineage: Eukaryota > Oomycota > Peronosporomycetes > Paralagenidium > Paralagenidium karlingii. The sequence continues at coordinate 31,469 of JAMFLO010000135.1, read as the reverse complement.
CCACAAACGGTTCCTGGCACTTTTGATGATACGCGCGGTTGCAACCCACACAATCACAGAGCAGGATGTCGTTGTCTTCTTGTGTCTCGGTTTCACCACATCGTGAGCAACAAATGTCTTCGGTGTCCTCACAAGCATCTTGAGTCGGCATATCATGGGCAAACAACTGCTGCAGTTTGATCAGTTGCTGCCTGATCTCCTGCTTTCGCGCTTGTAGTTTCTTGCGAATGGCGGTGATCTCTTGCTTGGGTTTCAGCTTTTCGGTATTGGAACGACGCCAGCCTTCGGCCTCATAGACTTCTAGGAAGCTCGTTTCGTAGCGCACATGTTTCACAATGTTGCGGACGCGGTTCTCAATCTTTTTGTGCATTGGGAGTGTCGAGGCGGCTGGTATGGGCTCATTCGTGGATGGTGAAGCTGGTGTTGCTGCTACTTGGCCTGCACTGGTTGCGGGCGACGATTTCTGTGATTCGTTTACAGGTTTTTGGTCACGACTGGAACTGGTGCTTCTACGTGAAGACCGCCGGTCAGAAGCTAGAGCGGTCGCCATGGGTGCCGTTGAAGAAAGAGTCGCTGTGGTAACTGGAGCCGGTGGATCATGAAAACGCGGTGAGCGACGACGAGTGGTTATAGTCGGAGTGTCCTGAGCGAGTTGTTGGGTCAGATCCACTACTGCATTGGGAGTGTGCTGCTGCTTGGTTTTGGCATTGTTTCGCTTGGGGCGAAACACCTGTGGCGTCGTCAACGTCATAGCAGTTGGAGTGAACACCTGCTTGACTTTGCGTTTGCGCGGTGTTCGCAGTGTCATGGTTATGGTCCTTGCCATTGTCGTTGTGGTTGCTGCTGTTTGCTCTTCTTCTTGGGATACTGCAGTTGCCCTGGACGAGCGTGTTGGTCTCGTGACAACTCGAAGAGACGGTCTAGTGGGAGTCGAAACAGTAGCAGTTTGCCGCACCACGTCCATGCTCGAGTTCTGTCTGTGACTTTAAATGCATTTCCACGGTGCATTGTTAATCGACGCACTCACAAGCTAGTGCAGGTTACTCACATCGATGCGACTTTCAGACGGCCACTCACGTGACCTGCACCTTGGTCTTGCAGTTGCTGTTGCTCTTGATGGTGGTCTTGGTCTAGGTCTTGCACTGCCGATCGCGTGGAGCTGGTGCTGGTGGTAGAGCGTTGGTGCTCACGCGGTGGCGTGTCGCTGGTGGCTGCAACAGTTGAACTGCGATGACTCGGGTGCCGTAAAGTGGCTGGTCGATGCGAACCTGCTCGTGCTTTGGCGCTTCGGGTGCGCATGGTGTTTTCGATTCAGCCGTTGACGAGTTAGAATTAGAACGCCAAAGCGTTTGATTTAGATTCCAAGTTGCACAATTTTAAAAATGGCTCGCCACAAAGATAGAAATTGCGGCAAAAAATGACGTTGGCGTTGGAACCCGAGTTTACAGCTTTTTGGCTTTGGGTTTCTAACTGTTTGGTGGGCAGGTTAGGAAGTGGTTGCCCTGCCTCTTCGACAATAATAGAAAGAAGACATGCACGTATAAATCAGACAAATCGATGCGATTGGCTATCTGGCTAACCCTTCTAGCCAATGGGTGACTGCGTATCCTAGCAGTTAGAATTTTCTGGTTGTCGATCCTAACAGTGGTGGGGTTGAAGAGCAAAGGAAAGATGCCACAAGAAGAAGAAGAAGAAGGCAAGGCACTCAGCATCCAATTGAAAGGCAACAGCAAGCGCTTTCTGGTGCAAATGGTATTGATGGATAGTACTAGACAAAGACTGGTGCATTCGCGAAAGCATGGTACGCTGCGGTGTAGTCTGCTGTTGCAGCAAGTCACTTTGCGCTACCCCAAAACTACGTGTCAAGTGCAACACAAGTATTCACAGCCCGTAAAGTGCATTGCGAGTCGTCAAATGATTCGATTGTTCGACAGCAACCCCAAGCACAGGACCAAGAAATCGAGTTCAAACCAGCAACATGTCAATGACCAGAAATCCAGCAGCAGGTCGTGCAACGCGTCGTTTATGTGTCGCTTTCTGACCAGCGCCGACTGTCGCGAATGTCTTGTTTGGCTGCGTGAAATGGGAGGTAAATGGCTTTGGTGTGGAATGCAATGACAACGACCATTTTTGTGGACTTGTATTGATGCTTTGGAGGGCTAATTCTTTGTATCACTACAGTGGAAATTGTCAACTTTTATGACGCGGCATTGACGCACGAGCCACCAACACAAGAGCAACGTCTTGATGCAAGTGTAGTGTTTGACCGTCAACAAGCGGAGACACGAGCGAGGCTCGCACGACAAACAACCCAGTGGATGCAGCAACAATACGGGACCGCTGGTCACTCGAAAGAGAATGCACTGCAAGAAATCGTGCAGCAATATATCGACTCGAACAAATTCGAAGAAGACATTGCCCAAATCAGAGACTTGCTCCTGTGACCGTGGCGCAGCATTACGCGATACATATCGACTTGTGGTACCATTGGCTTTCGCGAGTCGATGCATCTAGTAATACGACGGGGACGTGGTTTCGTAGTATTGACCATTCGTGGCAACGGCTTGACCGGCTGGATCTCGCGGAGAGACGTAGTCAAATGGTCTTGTGTACGTGCTTTCGGCTGTTCGGGTATTGTAAAAGTACTCATATCCAGTCGATTGATCGTAGTACTTCACCCACTCACTGGAAACTGAATCAGAGGCCTGATCCCCTGGGTTCAGTTCCCGTGGTGTCACAAAGTCAGGCGGTCTCGTGTACGTGCTTTCTTGGGTTTGTGAATTGAAGTAATAAACTCTGCCAGTGCTTGCATCGAGATACTGCATCCAGTTGTTGAATCCCATTGTAAGAACGCCTTGAGTCTGCTGCAGCCGTTGTTGTGACTGCACGAACGAACCTTGGCGAGGAGATATGTAGCCTGTCGGCCTGGAGAATGTGCTCTGCATGGTGACGCTGTTGTAGTAATAGTACTGACCTGAAGCTGCATCCAAGTACTTGGTCCAGGCATTGGAGAAGCTCTCACCACCTCCATAGGCCGTGGAGGCAGTAATGGAAGTACTAGTGACGGTTGACTCTAGCTCCGAAGCTTTTGGTTGATATCCGGGTCGGTAAGGCTCAGGTGCAAGGTACAATGCTTCTTTGGTGATTCGGTTGTAGTAGAACTCTCGTTTGGTGTCGTCGTCGACATACTTTTCCCAATTGCCACGGGTTTCAACTGGATCTCGATACGGTCGAACTCGAAGGATCCAACCATTCATCTCGTCCTGCTCAATCTCGGTGGGCCATTTCGAAGGGAATTCGCCGTCGCCATAATCGATCCGTTTCTCAAAATAATCGTACAACACTCGAAATCCATGGCTTTTGCGTTTGCCACCAGCGTGGATGCTATCCCAGCACTGTCCTCACCCCAAAAACAATGAACCATCAACCGCAATAGTCAGACACACCGAGCACCGATCCAGTTTGATGCACCACCGTCAAAGAACCCCACCTTTTTACAAAAGGCTTCGACACAGTCTCTGCATTCGACAGTCGCGAATTCCGTGGCTACAGCAGGAAGTAGAAAGAGATCACAAGACTCTCGGTTTTCAATTCCCACGAGCAAAAAAGACGTCCAAAGAATCGACTCACTGCAATCGTTGCATTTCGGTTTTGGCAGCAGATCCAAGACATCTTGAGGGACGCGAAAGCGAACCTCACCAGTGTCTTTATTCTACATCATCAACCACAGAGGAAGCAACAAGTCCAGTGAATCAACTGCAATATCGCTGGCAAATGATCATGCTCACGATCCAAGCAGTCACTTACGTAATAGAAGACACTGGAATCTTCCCGGTTGACGATTTGTTTCCAGCGCTGTTTACGATCCAGTCGGATCTTTTTGATGATTTTCCGTGCTCTAATTCCTCGAAATCGAGCTTGAATGCGGGTCGCACTGTCATTGCGAAGCTTCACTTCTTTCCAAACTCTTTCCAAGGCAAGTTGCTGAGCTTGTTTGCGTGTGTCTCGTGCTTTTTTGCCTCGAAAGCACTTTTGAACCATGATTGCCGCTTGCGTGCGCCGAGCTTGTTCTGCTTCTCGAACCAACCGAAGAATACTGGCACAGTCCCGACCTTTTTTGCGTTTCCAAGCAGCCTGCAATTTGGTCGCAGCCTGGTATTCTTGCTGCATCGAGTACATCATTCGCATCACCCGTCCTTGGAAGCTTCGCTTCGCAAACCTCCAATGGTTTTGGATTCGTCGCGCAGCTTGGGATTGGAGCATGTACTCGGCTCGTATCTTTGCCAAGAATTTGCGAGCAAGAAACGATCGCACAAGGTTCTGGATTTTTGAGGCAGCGTGGTCTCGTTCAATATCCTCCAGACGCTTTTCTTCACGACGTTGGTTCAGCTTGTTGCGAGCATGTCGTCTTCGGAACTGCGCTTGAAGTTTAATGGCAGCATCGGTCTGAGCCTTATCCAGAGCCATTTTGGCTGCTCGCAACAGTTTCATCCGATTTCTTGCCGATTTGCCACGCCAACAACGCTGCAATTTGGTGGCTGCAATGCGAATCTTCTCCAGTTCGGCGATTCGTCTCAGTTCACGAACTTGAAGTCGGTCCTTTAATCGTTTTCGACGCCAAGCAGATTGTAGTTTTCGTGCCGCCTGGTCTTCTTCACGCCATTGTCTGTCAATGCGCATCTGTGCTGCCAGACGACGAGCTTGGCGTTGACGAAACAAGCCCTGGATTCGTCTGGCAGCTTCTTCTTCGGTATTTCGTTGCATGCGACACAGAATCGCGTACTTTCTCGCCTGACGACCGCGAAAGAAACTCTGCATTCTGGTGACAGCCCAATTCATGAGTCTCTCCTCACGTTTTTGTTGAGCCATGCGACGTGCAACACGTGCTCGAAACAGACATTGAATGCGAACCGCAGCTCGCCAACAAGCGCCGTATTCTTCCAGAAACAAACGATCCTCGGCACGGTGCTTGGGCAAAAAGCCTCGAAACTTGTGCTTTTTCTTGAATTCGGTGAATTTCCATTTGTCTGCCAGTGCCTGCAATGAAAAGCTTCGAATCTTGCAACTGGAAAGGTCCAAGAGCAACAGGTTGGGGCAGGTCTCAGCGATCCACGACACTCCTGTTGCAGTGATCTTGCTCAACCCGCACAGCCAAATGTATCGGAGGGTTCTCGCCAACGATGATTCCGAGATTGCCATGATTCCCAGATCGGTGAGCTGAATACAACCTGTCAGATCCAGCTCTTTGAGCTCGAGGCAACCACGGGTAATGTACTTGATAGCACGATCGGTGAGTAGCACGCAATTGCGTAGTTTGAGAGTGTTGAGCGAAGCGCCGACCGGTTGCACCGTGGTCGAGCTATTCGCGAAGGAGGACGACGCCGCAGCAGTTGAGGTGTCTGTGCCAAGCACGTTGTGCTTCTGTGGACTAGAAAGAGAAGCAGCAGGGTCGGCGCCGTCGCCCATGGTGAGGACTTGATGACCAAGCTTGTGAAAAGCATGATCGGTGACTTGCTCGCAATCGCTCAGAACAAGTGACTTGAGATGCCGGCAATAGCAGAGAATGGCAATGATACCATTGTTAGTGACTTGAGAGCACCGAGCAAGCGATAAGAACGAGATGCGACGACATCCACGAGCAAGCTGGTACAGTGAAGTATCGGCGATCTGTGTACAGTTAGACAGATCGATGTGCTCCAGTAGACCACAATGATACGCAAGAGACGCAATGCCGATCAAGGAAAGCTCCATTTCAAGCGCAAACGCTGGTGACTTTGGCGAGCAAGCTTTGCTTGTCCACGGCGCAGATGAAGAGTTGGACGACCCAGACGACGATGGTAACGAGTAATCACGAAGAAGGGTGCAACCACTGAAATCGATAAAGCGCAGCTCGGGGCACCCGCGCGCGAGATGACGAAGTCCCACGTCTGAGATCCTGGAGCAATGCTTAAGGGCTAGATGCTGAAGCTGCACCAAACCTTCACCAATCGACCGCATCGACAAGTCGGAGAGCTTGCAGCAATCGGACACATCCAAGTACGTGATTGCAACACATCCAGAACTCAGCCAATTCATTCCCACATCTGTAATCATGTCACAACCTGAAAGAATCAGCGTTTGCAGCAAATGGCAATGCTCGGCAAGTGCCAGCAACGACACATCGTTGATCTTGTAGTGCAAATCAAAGCGCATTAGATCGAGCAGCATCAGATCGGAGCATCCATTGGCGATCGCAAGAATCGAAGTGTCGGAGATTTGTCGACATCCTCGCAACTTGAGTCGGCGGAGTTTGTGGCAGATTTGTGCAAGTACCACCAGCAACGAGTCCGTTATCTGCAGACAAAACGAGAGGTCAAGAACCTCCAGTGAAGTTGCACTCGATTGGAAAGTGCGGATTAGAGAATGATCCGGAAGATTGGTGCACCCAGCTACGCCAAGTTCTGTTGGCAAAATGTGAGGAGTAGCGTACGGGCGCATGGATTACTCGTGCTGGACACTGACCTCGAAGAGCAATACCAGCATCGCCAATACTTCCGATCCCCACGCCTTGTAGATTCGTGTTGTAGCTCAAGTAGAGCGTGTGAAGTCTAGGGCATCGTCCAATGATATGTCGAACTCCCACGTCGGTCATCTGAGGGCTCACACTCGACTGAGCATCGCAGCGCAGGAACAACAAAGAGATCATTGTCAACAGATTCTCACTCTTGACGCCTTTTCAAGGTTGAGGTACTGCAACGATGGACAACAAGTGCCAATCGCGATCGCTGCTCGATCCGTTATCTGGTCTTTCCAATGCGAATAGATGAACGGATACATACCAATCGAGATCAATGGTGTATTTCTCCACAAGAGAAACATCAGAAGCTGTCACTCACATGGTCAGCACCGCGCAAGTTCAAGTGAACGATCACGTATCTTGGCTGGGGTGGAGGAGATGGAATCGCGTTGCTCGAATCCGTTGAAGAATGATTGCTGGTGTTTCCGGGGCCACTTGTGGAAGTGGAATGCTTTGCGAATGGTTTTGCAGCACTGAACAAGTCTGTGATCTCGTTGGTGAGCCGAACAGGTGGAGGTGGTGCTTCTTTGGGTTTCAATGCGAGCTTGCACATCCGCTCCAGGCATGAATCGTGTGCGACAACGGACCAGATCTATCATGTGATTTTTCGCCATGGAGCAAACAAAATGGTTCCGTCGATCAGTGGTGGATCGTCACGCCAAGAATCAGTCGTGAAACCCATCAACAACAAAACAAAAGAGAATTCGAACCGACAGATCCAATTCGGAGCCTTCCAGTGCTTCATTTGGGATTTCGTCGTACGAGAAGACTTTTTCCTCCAATTGTTGGCGTTGTGCACTCCACGATGCCATTGCCAGCTCCTCTTGATCGCTGGCTCTCAGAGCAGACGAAGAAGAAGCATTATTCGTTGTGGGGATGGTTCCTTCATGGATCTTGGTCAACCGAACACCACTGTGCGATCGTCTATCAGTGAAATCCGGAACACACACCATAAGACCATGCCACAACCCACAACAGACCCCAAGTCCGCGCAGCTGGTTCACCAGCCGACACCGATGATCATGTCAAACGCTGCTGCATACAACTGCTGTCATCTGCTCACTTGTTCCGACTGTTTATTGTAGTTTATTCATTACCTCACCACACTTCGATTGCCTCCGCCATGGCCCATTCTAGTTCTTCAATGCACCGAACGACAGCCGCAACCCAATCAACAACAACAACTGCTCCCAAAAGCGAGAAACGTTTCATGTTGTTGTTGTTCCATGGGGGCCGTTTCAAAGTCTCGTTGGCACGAACACATTGGTGATTTTTTCACCTTCTAGGGCTATTTTCTAAAATGGGTTCACGAACGGTTGTTGACGTTAACCATCCAGTACAGTAGGGGATACAAACACCAAGTCATTCTGCGGCAACGTAGCATCTGAAGTTCAGTGCACACCCCAAGGTGCAAGAGGTCCACGTGTGTACCACACCAATATTGATTGCTGTCCAGAAGTGGCGCAGGTGGGTGGGTGGGGAATCTGACTGACTCTGCTGACAAACAATCGAAGTTCGTCGTGTTGGTGTGGTGGGGTTTGCGTTGGCGGAGTGTATGGGACGTTGAGGGAAGAGCAAGGACGCAGAATCAACCCAAGAGACCAACTTTGCGATGGGTCGCAGCTCCCACGCGAGTTTCACCGATGAGCTGGCCATGGAGTTTATGAGCGCGAGTCGTCATGTCTCGTGTTCGTCCATGACCACGCCGACCGATTTGTATTTTCTGGAGCAAGAGCTGAACGGCTACTGTTTCTCGCAGGGCGAAGAAGAAGAACAACAAGCCGCCACTGCCACTGCCACTGCCACTGCGGCGGCGTCACGACACCAACAATTACCACAAGCATCAACACGCAACAAAAGGCCACGAGCCAAGCCTACAAATGGGAGACGACATCATCGTCACCGGCACCAAGCTAACCACCAAGGAGCAAATCGACATCACCTGCAAGACCAAAACTACCCCAACCATCACCACCACCACGACGGCGACGACGATAACGGCCCGAATGGCGACTTGGAACAACAACAACAGCACCCAGCACCGAACCAGAACGCTCCTCAACAATCTGTGAATGAGCCGTGGTGTCTTCGCAAAAAGCCGTTCGACAATGTTCTAGTGAACGTGTGCTCGGTGATTCTCGTGTTGGAATTTGCCGAACGCACCAGCTATTACGGCATCAATCAGGGTCTAAAGAACTTCTTGGGAGTACTTGGATGGAACCAAGTGGGCTCCAACTCGATCAAATCGACGTGGACGGCTGCGTGCTATTTATCGCCGTTGCTTGGCGCGTACATCGCGGATGAACGATGGGGGAGGTACCGCACGCTCATCGTGTTTGGGGTCTGGTACAGCGTGGGAGTGTGTCTGCTGGCATTCTCGGCGTATCCGGACATTCTGATGTATCACGAAACATGGGCAAATGTGTTGTGCTGTCTTGGTTTATTTGGCGGGGTGGCTATTGGCACTGGCGCCATCAAGGCCAATGTTATCACTTTTGGAGCCGACCAGTTCGACCCGAATGTACCTGCTCAACTCGCGCAAAAGCAGAGTTTTTTCAGCTTTTTCTACGTCATCATCAACCTCGGAGCGATTTTCTCGTTTTTGTATTTGTCGGTGCTGTCTGTGGAAGGTTCCGGTGCGATTCCTGCGAAGTATGGATACTTTTCGACTTTTTGCATTTGTTTTGGTGCCATGGTTCTCGCGTATTTATTATTCTGGGCTTGCTCTGCAAGATATGTGCACTTCCCACCACAGGACAGTGCGCTGTCGCGGGTGTTTTCCATGATCAACGGCAATATCGAGTACACTTTTGAGCCGCGAATGATTTTCTACGGCTTGTATTCGTTTCTATTTGCTTCCGCGTTCAATTTATTCGCGGCTTTTTGCTCGCAATGGAACAACCTGAGCGGGTATATCTCTGTGTTTTCTGCTGGAAGCTGTGTGTTTGGCATGTACGTCTGGATTCGGTACGGCAAAAACGTCTGGTACTTTGACAAGAGCAAACGTTCCTATGGTGGCGTGTATGATGACGAAAAAGTGGAAGAGCTCAAGCTCCTGATTCGAGTGCTGCCTTTTTCGTGCTTTTTGATCACATGGGAAGCTGTTTATGCCCAGATCGACGCCAATTTCCAGTCGATCACCCAGCAAACGGACCTGCGATTGACTCATTCGACCAATGGGACCGGTTTTGATAACTCTAGTCAAGTGCCGGGCTCCATGTTGGGCGTGTTTGATCCCATCACGATCGTGTGTATGATTCCTTTGTTAGATTTTGTTGTGTATCCGCTATATCGTCACTGGTTTGGCAAAGAGCCGAGTCCATATGGCAAAGTGTTTGCTGGGCTGTTCCTGTCGATGATCACCATGTTTTGGGTCGCTGTTTTTGAGATTCTGCGACGCAACAGTGGACCGCTGACTTACCAAGGTATCCACGGCGAGACAGAATACATTTACAACTCGGGCTCGCGTCAGCCGATGAACAACATTTCGTGGCTCGCAGCCATCCCCAATTATGTCCTGGTCGCATTGTCGGAATGCCTTATCAACGTGACCACGTACGACGTGTTTTATTCCGAAGTGCCGTTGCATCTCAAAAGTTCTTGCCAGGCGTTGCATCTGTTTATGGTCGCTATGGGGAGCAACGCGAGCTCCATGTTCACGTTGCTGTTTCAGAGTTTCATCCCTGAAAACCTCAATGATGGTCATCTCGAGTACATGTACTACGCGCTCGGCCTCGTGAGCTTTGTGAATGTGTGCGGGTATGCCGTGACCATGAATGAGATGCAGTTTGGGATGAACGGAGACGACAATGATGATCGCGATTGGCGTCAAGGGGCTGGTGGAGCATCATACCCATCCGTGTCCTCAACCATGAGCTTTTGACTCTCTAGCAGAACCCCGTCCCAGTTTCTCGTGTGTGTTGTGTGGTGTGGTGATAGGCTAGCATTGTAATTATTTTCGGTGTGGGGGGTAGTTTTGTGGCGCCAGTAGTTTCCTTTCGGAAATGTCCATAAACCCCTAATTTATTTACAGAAAGCAAACTGAATTCTCGTTTGGTTTGGCCAAGTTGGGGGCCTTTCAAAGCTATGTGGATTGGATTCCCTGAAGATGCAGAAAACAGCCAGCCACAAGCAGGGGAAAGCGATGATTGGGATGTGCAAGACGATCCGCAAGCGGAAGGAATGAGTGGACTGGTGTTTGGGCTGGCTTCGTGGGTGTTTTGGCCGTATGCACTAGCGTTTCAGGCTGTGAAATGGTCGGTCGTGCTTCCTGTCGAGATTGCTCGAGGAGTGTTGTTTGAGTCAGAAGAGGCACCAAATGTATCCGATGGTGCTGGCATCACAGAAGCATTCACAACAACGAGTCAGTCATGTGAGTCGGACGACGTGGACTCTGAAACAGCCAGTAGAGAAGTATCCTCCGCGTCCACATGCACATCTGCATCGGATCTTTTGCTCAGTCCATTGCGACTGGTCTCTAGTGGAGTCGCCATGGCGATTGCGGTGCCTACTGCCGTGGTCTGCTTTGGTGGAAGACAAGCGTCCAAAGCCGTACAGACTTCCCAGCAACTCGCCATTTCTGCGACTCGTGCCACGGCACGTGGCGTGACCAAAAGCACGATGTACGTTGCTGGCGGTATCACCCACGGAGTGGTAACGACTGCTACAATGACTGCGTCCACTTGCGCAGATCTGGTCGGGAATTCCGTGCAAATGGCTTCCAATGCCATTCCTGAAAGCGTCTCTACGACGTTCTGGAATAGCATCGACACGACCAGCAAGAAATCCACTTCGGCTGTGTCGTATCTGGTCGCGATGCCCACCTACAAACTCATGACCACAGTGTATCCTGAGCTCCAAGAAGTTATGGACGAGGAGACTTGCGTCCAATCGACGCAACAAGTGGTGCACACTCTGGTGCGCGTGCTGGGGCCTCAAAATGCTTTTTACCTGGTCAAAACATTGTACCAGACTGTGAAAAGCGAAGAAACCAAAGACATGCTGCTGTTGTGTCGTGATGTGGCTTCTGAAAGCGTCAACAAGGAGAACTACAAGCAATTAGGCAAAACCATTGGCAGAACAACCAAATTGACCGACTTGTACGAGATACTGCCGTCGTTTGACGAGATGCTGGACGTGGCCTATCTGATCGGAGACGTCTCGGAGGAATTCGTTGACCAAATGCAGAAGCAGAAACAGAAGCAGCCAGGTGAAGTCTCTGAGAATGAGGAAGGCAAACAGCACGAAGGAGGTGGTGTCTTCACCACGGACACATTCGGATTCGAAGCGCCACTGAGCAGCACGGAGACCTCCTCTTGGTTGACAGACGAAGAACCAGAGTATTTTGTGGACGGACCGCCTGAGAGTGTGGGCTTTATCTTAGGGGAAGACTGTGTGTTTGATGGTCACCTTAGCGATTGCGACGTTGCACCGCCCCCTGCAAGCAATTGCACCCAAATCTCCCTTTCAGAAGGTGAACCAGACGCCTTTTTCATCGATGAACCTCCGCAAAGTATGGGGTTCATCGAAGATCTGGTCGTATTTGAAGCTCCGAGCGATGCCGAAAACGTTGTGCAGGAGCAAGACGAGATCAAAGTGAAAAAACCACCGGCAAAGGGCGGCATTGTGGACTCTGGAATCAACTTGTTGACGGATTTTTGTGATAGTGACCGCACTTTTCGTTTTTTCAACGCGATCGGCAATGCTTTGGATGAGATTATCGACTGATCGACGCTACAACACCCTGCTTCTGCCAGAAAACGTTGACATGGTGATGGCGTGCGTTAAGAGAATGTGTTTCCCAACGCGTTTTGGTTAAATCGTGTTGCAAGCCGCCTCCCAAGTAATAGATCACTGTGAGAATGTGTCATGATCAACAGGAACCAACGAGAGTGCGATGTTGTGGTCGACGCTGTTGGTGATTTTTGAGTGCATGTTTATTCGTTTTTGGGATGGTTTTGGGCTCTGTACAACGACTGAATTGACAAAAACGACTCCTTTTCCACCGCCTCCTACTGCTACCACAAGACTTTGTACTTGCCAGTCTACTAAATGACCGCGCAAGTTGGCCGAGCACTCGGGTCATTGAGCTCTCGACGCTTCTATTGCTTTTCTTCCTTTTGGTGGATCTCAGAGCACCAGTGCAAGCGCCAACCAGCAACTTAGCACCAAACCAACTGCCAGACTCCACGCGTGTACAGCCGCAGTGTGCTTGCCGTCAGAGCCTTTGCCCTGAGCCTTTTTGTTCTTCTTTTGGTTGGTGGCGTTGCATTGCTGGCGCACACTACTGTAAATCTCCTTGAGGTCGACATACTCGTCGTTCATTTTAATCTTGCAGGACGGAATGCCGGCGTCGTCCACACGGTTGAACAAAAGCGTACAGTTCTTGGAGTTGCAAATCAAATCGATGTTTTCTTGGGTCACGTTATGCCAGTTTTGGGTCACCAGCTCGTAATGGCCTTCTTTGAAGCACTGGTCAATGGGCTCATACAGCGCAAAGAGCTTCTGGAACAGCATACCCTGGTTGCATGACGCGTCGTCGCCGCCACTGGTACTACCGGCCGATGCGCTGGGGGGCACCGAAAAAGTAGAAGTATTCGAAGCAGCAGTAGAAGAAGCAGTCGCAATTGGGGAGTCAGAAGTGTTGCTGTATTTATCTGAAGAAGCTGGTGGAGTTTGCTGGTCCAACAGGCGCCTGGAACTGGTCGCAATGCTGTTGGATTGGAGCGTGGAGGCCCTGGTTGCAAGCGTCAGAGACTGCCACACACAAACTGTCCATAACAACAGCTCCCACGTGCGTGTAGATCGAGTCTTCATGGCTGTCTTCCTCGCTGTTTGCACAATGGGCCAATAGTAAACTGGTGCACCTGGTGCGCTTGTCCGCCGTCGAGTTGCGCTGTTGCTGACTGACGCGCAGGTGACCAGCGTGACTAACGTTGTCCTTTCAGTTCCGGTAAATACGGTTGTGGCCGGCAGTTACTGATCGCGAGACCAGAAGTGCCAACACCGTGTCCCAGACCAAGTCAGGCAAGCAAGTCATCAGGGGTACGCGCGGCCCTTTTTGAATCCAACTTGCACGCGCTTCAAGGAGTTTTCAGATGTGAATTGAGGCACGGAACGAGTAGCATGATCCTCAGTCGTCTTCTCTACCGATTATGTACTCGGCAAATGGAGAAGCGCTGGATTCATTTAGTTCTTATCTCTCCTTCCAACATACCATCCACATCGTTCAGACCCAGGAAAGCAATGACCCTCCCACCAACTTCTGGTCCTCTTCATATGCTTTCAGACAAATAAACAAACAAACAGCAAAAGACAAAACTCGAGCAAGCCACGGTGATGACAGAACACAAATGAGTCTGTCGAGTTGTTGCAGCTTGATGGAAAACACAATAACAGTTGATCCGAGGCTTGCAAAAACACTGCACGCTCACAAACCTTCAACGATTAAAACCATTACTGCAACCAGAATAACCGTGAAACCAGACTTGTTGGCCATTGGGCTCATGATGGAAACCACGGCCATGGACGTTTGGTTCTGGGCTTGCTGCTGCTTGTGAGAAGAATTGCTATTGCACTGGTCCGTGACCTCGTGGAAAAACACTTTGAGATCCTTCATTTCATTGCTGACTTTGATCTGACACGCCGGAAGCCCCGCAGCATCCAAATCCACCAGTAGCTGGGTGCAGTTCTTGCTCTGGCACATCAGCTCGACGTTTTTTTGCGTGAAATTGTTGAGATTGCCTGCCACCAGATCGTATTGGGCTTCTTTAGCGCATTGGTGCATTTGACCAAACAGCGGATCGAGCTTTCGAGCCAGTTTTTTCTTGTCACAGGAGGAATCGGCAGTCAACGCGATGCCAGCATTAGACGACGCCGAAGAGGCTGAAGCATCCGACAGCAGATTATTTGCCAATTTCATTTCTGTCGTGTTTACCGCAACAAGTGGATCAGCAGGTTGGCTCTGGGCCACCAAAAACATGCAAGCCATCATCCAGAAGCTCAACACAACACTGTGAAGCAGCAGCATTTTGGTTTCCTTCGGTATTCCAATTGATTTGGAGAAAGTACAATTTGCTTGTCAACGGCTTGCAGTTAGGCTTGCAGTTAGAAATGTGGATACTGCTGTTATTTAACTCGCTCGGAGCATCCACCACCTTGGTGTGGCCCACTCCGATTGCTTGGCCCTATCGGTTCCGGTTAGGGTTTCTCACGTGAACCGAACCGCGTTTTTCCAAAGCCAACAGCACCAATCACTGGTGTTTGGGCCGTGTCTAGTTTGGTAAAAAGTTTGCGGCACCCTCTCCATTTGCTTGTGGTCCACTGCATATCTGTCTATTGCAACTGAGAAGGTAAGAATGGTGGCGTAAACTGGTCGGCAAAGAAGGACGGCAGGAAAAGCGCCAGGCCAAATGCAAAGCCTTCGTGGATGCGGTGGTTGGGCCAACGGCCTCTTTGGACTGGCGGCATTTCGTTGGCGCGTTTTTTGTTTGTTTTTTGTTTTGTTTTTTGTTGGCGGCCATGTTTCAGTCAAAAGCAGGGGAAACCGGAACCAGCAGCAGATTTCTGATGAAATGAACTTGCAATGGCCTTGTTGTAGATGACCAACCTTACCTACACGCACCCTCGTAACTACGGCAAGGACTCGCGCCACTGCCGTGTCTGCAAGACCACCCGTGGTCTGATCCGCAAGTATCACTTGTTCATGTGCCGTCGTTGCTTCCGTGAACGTGCCACTGACATTGGTTTCGTCAAGGTAACGTGTTTGTCAATGGGCACTGGTCGAGTTGCGTACCGTTTGTCTAACGCATTGGATTACTCTTTTGTGCCGCTTTTGCTGTTGTGCCTCGTGCAGTACCGTTAAATATTCTACTTGATGAATCCCATCGCGTCATCCGTCAATCGCTGTTGCAATCGAGTGGCGGCCCATGGCCTGAGAGGGTTCAAAAACAGGAGAATGTGAGAGGAAAAGAAACCACAAAAAGAGGATGCCATCGTACCAGGGAAACCATCAATAAACTCAGCCAATGGAACAACAACAACACAACAACAGCACAATACTCTACCAAAACAGACATCGAACAGCGATCATTTCGCCCAAATGGACACAGGAACAACACATACAACATTTACCAGTTGCTGCTCTTGAGCAGTGGGCATGTCAACAACAGGAAACAGGGAACTTGTGATCGATGGGTTCAGGAACTCGTGGAATGTGGCGTTTGGCTTGCTTTGTTGCGATGGATGTTTTTCGTGGGGAAAGTTTGGGCGAGAACAAGCTGTTGGATTGGTCTTTTTGGAAGGGCTGGTTGCGGCAGTTGGTCAAGTTGGTTGATTGGTGTCGGTGGCTGGCTGGCTGGATGGATGGATGATGGTGTTTCCTCTTGAAGGGGTTTTCTTTTTCTTTTGGATTTGTACTGGTGTAGGAAAAGTGGAGAGTGGAGCAGACAGACAGAACAAATGGTTTGGGAAAGCACGTCGTTCTGGTTGGTTTCTGGTTAAAAATGCAACGCAAAAGAAATCAAACGAGTTCGACGCTTCCGATGCAAATGGACTGTAGAATGATCTGTGTTGGCGGATTGGTTGGGTCCTCTCTCTCTCTCTCTCTTGTGTGCGCTGCCATTCCTACTGACAGGAGACGGCAACCTGATGGGAACATCCTTACAACTGCATTTTACCATGTTCTTTCCAAGCAAAGAATGGTTTGATCACGTCTCTTCACGTTGGCTGCTGGTTCACTTGAAAATGGCAGGTGCCTTCCATTTTTCAACTTGAAGCATGAGAAACGCCACAACGCCATCCCCTTGGGCATATCTGGTTACGAGTGGTGGACGTGGTGGTTGGGAAGCACTTTTGGCTGCGCATTCTCCCGTGTTTTCATGCTCAACCAAACTGAAAACAAGTCTCATTCGCTTGTTTTCCAGAGAGATCCCAAGTCACCAAGACTCGTCCAAAGCCACAATGCGCTTGTTGCTCATGCTCCCAGTGCTCGCGATCGGGATGGTGGACGGTGCAACGTGTCCAGCAGAAGAGTATGCCAAGTACTACGACATCTTTCCCATGGTCTCGGAATGCAGCGACGCGACTGGATATGGCTTTTTCCCGCCACGAGCGTATCCAACCGACCAGCAAGTCGCCAAAATGTGTGAGACCCCGGCGTGTCACAACTTCATGCAGCTACTCGCCCGCAAGCACCCAGCCGACTGTGACATCACAGAAGGCGGCGCGGCAGTCAACTTCAAGAGAATCGTCGACAACTTTGAGCCAACTTGCGAGAAACTGCACCCACAGCCTCGCCCATGTCCGAAATCGGAGTATGCCAAGTACTACGACCTCTTTCCTGCTGTCTCACGCTGCAGTGAAGCCACGGGCTATGGCTTTTTCCCACCAAGAGCGTATCCAACCGACCAACAAGTCGCCACAATGTGTAAGACTCCTGCATGTGTGAATTTCATCAAGTTGCTGGCCAGCAAACACCCGTCCGATTGTGACATCACTGAAGGCGGTGCCGCAGTCAACTTCAAGAGAATCGTCGACAACTTTGAGCCAACGTGTAAGAAGCTCCACCAGTAATCAATGCTAAGTCGTTGGAGCTCCAACGTCTCATTCCTTTTCTATCGAGTAACTCGGTTGTCCATTGACCCCATCTAAACTATCTTGTTGTCTGCCATGCTCAAAATGCACAAATCGCTTGAAAGAGCCTGACGGACCACCATGAGCGCCATGGTAGAAGCATCATTCAATCACCTGAGAGTCTCGAAGCAACACACCCAAGTATCTTGTTGCCACGCAGTGGTGCTGCTGCTGATGAGTCCAAAACCTCAGTGACCAGTGCTCAACACCCCGTGCAAATCACCACCAAATTTTTGAATCGATCGCACTTGAAGCACCCGACGTTGTTGTCCGTGCATCCGACACCAAATGGCTCTGGCCTGTAGCCATGGAAAAGACACTCTGTCTTTTCCATAGAGCTGCCTGTCGTGGATCGTCTGATGTTCTGGTGATGCTGGCTGGGACTTGCAAGTGATGGCGTCAATCTGACTCATTCACACGTTGGTCGGCAACGATCAACGACACACGTCAAAAGAATCAGCTTGTTTGCTGCACTTCCGTTCCCTCTGAGTCCGTCCGTCTGGACTGGTTGAAGCATGAAATCCTCCTGATCAACCCCCTGCATGGAGGTGAAGTAGTAACAAATTAGCAGCATTGGCACGTTTCGCATGCTCGCTTTCAAGAGCTCCATGAACTGATGCTTGAATGTTGAGACCTCTGGAAACAAGAACAACGCTGCTCATGTTTATGCCTTCAAGACCAATACTCATATCCTCGAAAGTGACGTGCTATGAAGCCATTTACGACCGCGCACCCAATGATCCACCCGATCCTTTTACCCCCATGACATCTTCCGAGTTGTCCGCATGTAAGAATCTTTGGTCATGCCAACGCAAAAAATTAGATGGAGACGTCGCTTGGTCCATGGTGCAACCTGCTTGTCAAGTTGCAGCAAGCTCACAAGTGGCCGACCTGAGCAGCTGCAGGGTGCTCAAACACTGGCATTCTTGTACACGGAAGATCTCCAAGTTCCAGCTCTAAAGGATGAATCCCTGTTCGTTCATTCTCTTCTTTTCCATCAAGGACGCAAGTCGATCGATCCAATTCCCGACCCGTTTCGATTCTCGTTGTCTTATGATGAAGCTGCTTTTCACGTGCATTGCGATCTCTACCGCTGCTGTGCATGGAGAAGAATGCTGCTCGGAAGAATATGCCAAGTACTACGACCTTTTTCCTGCTGGTTTGGAATGCAATGAAGCGGTTCGCTATGACTTTTTCCCTCCGCAAGCGTACCCAACCGACGAGCAAGTCGCGAACATGTGCGCAACGCCTGCTTGTGTGAGCTTCATCAAGTTGCTTGCCAGCAAGAACCCAATGGACTGCGACATCACGGAAGGTGGTGCAGCTGTCAACATCAAGAAGATCGTGGACGGTTTTGGTCCAGCTTGCAAAGAGTTCTACCATGAACCAGGCACACATGAGCCACTCCAAGATCCCCAACCAACGCCACTCCCAGACCCAACCGGATGGACGCCAGTTCCTCCCACCCCATCCGATGGATCACCAAAGCCGAAGCATGTTCCAGGCACACATGAGCCA
>JAMFLO010000135.1:0-12663 GCA_027475765.1 Paralagenidium karlingii | reverse complement strand
ATGGACGCCAGTTCCTCCCACCCCATCCGATGGATCACCAAAGCCGAAGCATGTTCCAGGCACACATGAGCCACTCCAAGATCCCCAGCCAACGCCACTCCCAGACCCAACCGGATGGACGCCAGTTCCTCCCAATTCAGGCGAAGTCACGCAGCCCACGCCAAAGCCAAAGGATATTCATGGCAACGCCAAGTTGCAATGCTGAGCGGCACGGGCGAGTGTCGAAAGGGAGGCTCTCCGCGGAGATTTGGAAGATGCATTCGAAGTTGCGTGTTTACACAGTGTCAAAAATCGGGCTCTTGCATATATCTTCACTTCTTCCATTGTTTCTTGCAACCGCGTTGTTTCTCCTCGTTGAGTTTACCTAATTCCATCGATTCTTGATCAATTTGCGCGACCAACGGTGCACAACATCATCGAAGCGTCGCAAACGCTCTGATCCGCACACCTTTGTATCGGACCAACCCAAGAAGGTCACGTTGGCTTTTGCTTTCCTGTTGATCTGCAGTTGGCTCATCCCAATATGCCAACATCAAACGGTGGGGTGGGGAGTCAGCAAAGCGAAACAAGCTGTCTTGGGCCCAAACAAGGCCCCGAACGACTGAGTACCGCTCCTGTGTTGTCGTCTTCTGCGTCTGCAGGTGTCCTGTTGTCCACTTCTACCTCTTCGTGGTCATCAATCTGAATCCACGAATCCACGAATCGGTCATGCTTTTGAACCAGATAAGACGAAGAAGAAGAAGAAGAAGAAGAAGAAGAAGAGCGCAACATCACTTCAGTTGGTGGCGGTGTATCACATTATCTCTGTCCGAACGACCATGCACAGGTCGATTATGCATACGAATGGATCTCATTGTACCGCGCCAATCCATACGAACAACCAAGTGGTGAACCGATGGGCATCAGAAAGTGCGTGCAGATGACCAAAGGGTGTGGAGGTGTGGAAGATTATAGACGAATCTTCATGCCTGGCCCAACTTGAAGCATGAGAATCCACCAGACAACCGAATCACTCCGAACACACAACAACAACCCTGAAGCATTACACTAACGGTCGCAGGCTTGCTTGGTCATGGAGCTTGTTGAGCCTTGTGAATCCCCGGAAGTAACTTATTGTAGAGCTTCATCAACAGACGCCGAACAAACGAGAACAAGTCAGCGCGAGTAGCAATAAAGCAAGTGCAACACGCGTCTCTTCGTCGTGTTTATGCTGATGCGCACCACCGACTGGTTCAAAAGTGATGTGCATTCCAACCTGTTGGACAAATGGCGAGCGCATCAATCATTTGGGCCCAAGTGGCATTTGTGCTTTTCCAGTGGACGTCCTTGTGCACGCATCGAATTTTTCGAGAGCTCGCCACCCCCAAAAAAATGGATGCAAGACGTCGTATGCTCCACGGTGGATGCTGGATCTCAAGATGCAACGAGCTCTTGAGACTAAAAAGGCAGTTCTTTTAGTCCTGAGCATGCTCGTTCTCTCTCTTTTTTTCTTGCGATGCTATCAAAAGTTAGGCTCTGAAGGTTTGACGGATGCTCCAGGTTTCATTCTCTTTTTTTCCAGCAAAGCCATTCATCTCTTCCACTTTTTTGCGATCATCTTGGGCTCTCACGATGAAGTTGTCTTTCACGCTCCTTGCGATCGCAGTCGCAGGGGTTCACGGTGAATCCTGTCCCTCCACTGAGTACGCCAAGTACTATGATATCTTCCCCGCTGTTGGACGATGCAGCGAAGCCTCTGGGTACGGCTTCTTCCCTCCAAAGGCGTACCCGACTGATCAACAAGTCGCCAAGATGTGCGAGACGCCAGCTTGCGTGGATTTCATCAAACTCCTCGGGAGCAAGAACCCATCGGACTGTGACATCACGGAAGGAGGTGCAGCGGTCAACTTCAAGAAGATTGTAGACGACTTTACACCAACCTGCGCAAAAGCCCATCCGGATCCAACGCCAGTACCAACACCAGCGCCAACTCCGACGCCGACGCCAACTCCGAGGCCGACTTCCATGATTCCAACCCCAAACGGTGATACCAAGCCATTGCCAAAACAGTCCCCAACGCCATCAGCTCCAGGCTCGAAGCACCCTCAATGCTAATGACGAAGTCTTGATCATTTGACCTTTTTGCTGGTGTATTTGTCGGTTGGTTGATTGGGAATGATTGTGATTGCCAAAGGCCAACCGATGTCTGTATACGAAGCTGCCACCAAAAGCCATTTTTGTGGTCGCGTTTGCATTTGCTTGGCGGCCGCAATAACCACATCCCAAACAGGTTACCCCCCTCGTCCCAGATCGTGACCAGCCTGTACCAGAATCATGGTACACCGCTTGGTGTTGACTGGTGGATTTGACACTGTTGGTGCATTTGTTCGTGTGATGGTCAACACCTCGCACAATCGAAGATGTTGATGCTTCAACAGCAGTTCAAGTCACAAGACACCACCACCAAACGTGCGCTTCGTTTTCCTCTCTCTCTCTCTCTTCTCTCTCTCTTTTCCCAAAACGTTGGCGATCGCTGCGTCGACGCAATCGCCACTGCCTGCTTGTTGTCATCCCTCCCACACGACCAGAATCAAGCGACCTGATTGGTTCAAATACCACGCGCATCCAGTATCATTTTCGACCAATCACGAAGGGTCACTTCTGTTTTTCCTTTCTTGATCCGGTTAAGAAACCAACACCACAGTGAGCGAGCCAAAGGCGAGCTGACGGCAAGGAAGGGGGCAAAGCGGGTGAGCTGGTTCTTTCCTTTGGGTGGTGGTATCGAGCGAACGCGCAACCGAACGTTTGGATGAGTGCTGTGCCGCCATTGTCTTCTTCTTCTTCTTCAGCTTCTTCGGTGTCGGTTGGCGGCCCTTCGCTGTCGGCGCCACCGTTGTCGTCCTCCATGTCATCCGTGGCCTCCTCCACGACCGGCGGAGCCTCCACGCCACGAAGTCAACTCAGTCGACTCAACTCCCAGACATCTTCGACGCTGCTTGCATCCGATCCAAACTCTACTTTCCATGGATTCAAGACCGTCTCGCTGCCAGGATTGTTCCCCGGAACCCATTTGGGCATTCTGGCCTCGAGCGTGCTGGACAAACGTCGCGACGGCGCCGTGCGCGGTGGTTGGGCGCGCCGTTTGTTTTTGATTTCCACGCGCGGCATTCATTACTATCGCAAATCCGAAGAGTATGAGCTCTTTGGCAAAGAACGCGGCCAGGTAGGCACGCCGAACGAGATGGGGAACGATCCGACCGTGCATCGAAACGCTGTCGGATGGGCACGTGTTGATGTCTTTCCGTTTGGCGCCTCCGTGTAGGTTTTCTTGAAAGATATTGGCTTTGCTAAGCTGATTCCCCCGGAAAAAGCACCCAGTGGGGCGGTGGAACCGAACGTGGACTCCAATTTCTTTGCCATCCTCTCGGTGAGTGTGCATCTCTGTGAAATTGTTCGAGGCTAATGATGCTGCACATTGACAATTGCATTTGCATTGACATTGGTGCGCGCTCTACTCCATACAAATAACCGAAAACCAGAAACGCAAGTCGTTGTTGATGTTTTTGCGTGCGGATTCCCTGGAACTCGCGACCCAGTGGGTGAATGTGATCAATCGCGCATTGCAAATCTCCAAGAGTCTCAACTTTTCCATCAAATGGCAACCTGAGATCTACCAGAACTTCATCACGAGTGCCGCATCGTATGTTTGCTTTGTTTGCCCGATCTGATCCAATGCAGTTGACGGGCTAATGGATCGATCGGTGCGGTTTGTGTGTCGACAACAGCAACTTTAGGGAACAAACACCACCTCACGTGTCGCCCAAGGGTGAGATTTTTGAAGAAGAAGCAGTCATGGAAAGATCTGCACCACACGTTTTGGTCATTACGGTCCTCTCGACCGACACTTCTCCATCTTCATCTTCGGGGTCACTTTTGGGCTCTCCGCAGAGTGGAGACAAAGACTTTGAACGAGTTATTGATCGTGCAACACCAGTGAGGAAAGAGATCATGCTGGGGGTACTTCAATCCAAAGACACGATTTTCGTGTTGCTGAGCGATGGTGAAGAAGTGGCGATCCGTGTCGAAGACATTGGGGTGGAAACGAGCGCATTGGTGTCGAAAGAAAAAGAAATCATTTGTGCATCCATTCCGAAGGCCAAAGACATGCTCTCGCCACATCTTTTGACAAGTACCAAGCTCACAGGTGTGTAGAATCTTCCTGTGGGATTCGCATTTTGCTTTGTGCTGATGGTGGGACAACCTGTGCTTTGTGAGTAGTATCGTTCCGAACTGGTCGCTTGCCGCGCAAGAAAAGTAGTCTCTCGTCCAGTGGCTTTGCGGCTGCTTCACCGACCAATGCGTCGACTATTATGACTAGTCCAACCGCTGCGGGAGTTCCTGGGTCAAACAATTCCTCTTGTGGCTCTACTTCTGCTTCAATGTCGTTGTTCCCGTGTGGCTTGAGTTCCTTGTTTCTGCTCAGTTGTGTGGTATCGTTCTGGCTGGCACAACCGTTCGAAGGTTTGATGAAGGTCACGATTATCTTGGGCTTTTGTCTCTCGGTCTCCCAAACGGCTCAGTTTTGCATGTGGTATGTGCTGTCATTTCTTTCCAATTGCAGCACGTGTGACGCTGATGGAGACTCTCGCATCTGACTGCCATGTGTATTGTTTCTGCTTTTTAGCACATACTTGTCGATCCAAGAAAAGCGTCTTGCCTTGAGTTCATCCACTGCTGGTGCTCCCAAATTGAAACGACGTTCTTCTGCGCGAAAAAGGCACGACGACGAGTTTGTGTTATTTATGAACATCAAGAAAATCGAAGTGGTGGTCGTGGAAGACTCAGCTAGCGATGATGGCAATGAGTTGGGCAAAAGGGCGTCGTTTAGATTGCGTCGTCAAGCGTCGGATACGATGACGATCAGTGAGAAAGATGCAACAGATGATGAGACCAAAAGCTCGGCGTCCACTCGCGACGATCCGGCTGTTTCAACATCCAGTGGAGTTCCAGAGGAACTGATCAAATCGGGAATCTGTGGTGGCCCGATTCCGTTTTCGCATCGCTTTATTGCAGCTGAAAAAGGGGACGAAGTCAAAGGCGAACAACGATACCGCAACACGCTCGAGTGGCGTAAGGAAAACGACATGGACTACATTTTGGTGCGACCTCATCCTCATTTTGACACGATCAAAAAGTATTATCCACAGTTTTTCCATGGTCGCTCGAAGACGGTGCGTTGAATTCGTTCTTGGCAATGCTTTGACTTGGGTCGCCTTTGTTGAATCTTCGTTGTGATGGTTGTTGAGCAGGGACTTCCAGTGTACTATGAACAACCTGGCAAAATTGACTTGAATGCCTTGAAGAGCGAGGGCTTGTCGATGGAGGATTTGCTGTATCACTACAAGTATATCACAGAGTATCTGTACCGTGTGATTGAACCCCGTGATGACGGTCGTACCATCACAGTACTGGATGTTTCAGGCATTGGCATGTCCGATCTTGGTGGCGAGGTACTCGATGGAAATTCTCCTGGGACTTGAGAGTAGTCAAAGCGCTCTGATTTCGTGTGTTTGATGGCTTTGCGTACCAGGTGCTGGACTTCATCAAGCGTGCGTCTGCGTTTACTGGCGCTCATTATCCCGAGCGCAGTGCACATATCTTCATTATCAACATTCCGGGTTGGTTCAGCATGGTGTGGCGAATGGTGAAGCCATTAATCGATCCTGTCACACGTGAAAAGGTGGGCAAGGCGTTCAGATTGTATCGACCAAAGTGCCAACCAAGTGTCTGACCGTGAGATTTGATGAGCAGATTCATATGCTCAAAGGTAGCGCCATTCTCAAGGAACTGGAAATACTGATTGACTCGAATCAGATTCCATCGGATCTTGGTGGAACGGGTTGTGCATTTGGAGAATCCATTGAAGAACGAGAGATGAAGATCCATGTGGACAAGTTCAACGCTTCACCGATCCTCAAAGAATCGAGTCAAAATGGACAGTAACATGAAGAAGAAGCCAATAAGACGACTCGAGAACGAGAGACGAGGAGAGCGCAAGTTGGTTAGCCAGGGCATTCGAGGTTTGGCGACCGGAAACAACAGTGAGATCTGGTGTCTTGAGTCGGAGGTCATGTATTCTTCTGTTTTGGAATTGATTGACTTTTATATATGTTCACAACTCACGGCACTCACTCTGTGTCATTTCTCTTCTCGGCCACTTACCCATCCATTGGACGTCGTCGCTCGTGTTGGAGGATTCGTGGTGAACCCAGTGCTTGCCGCTGCTGGTCGTTGCTTCATTGCTGCTGCCTTGGAGACAGATGATGTGGAGTTGAGACTGGAGAGTTTGATGCCATTTGCGGACGGTACCGCTGAACTGGACACTGAAGAAGAGACCATGGATGAGGATGGCCCAAGCAACGAGGAGGATGACGCCGATGCGGCCATGGGAGACGCAGTGCTACTTGCGACGTTGGCTTTGGCTTGACCGAGTGCCACACTGCGACACCGAGCGGCAAAGTTCAACGAGCAAAGGGTCTCCCACGCATTCCATTGCACCGGGCTCACGTTGACGAACATGAGGACTTTGGAATTGCCACTCAGAGAGTCCTGCAGCAAAAACGTCTGTTTTTTGGAGCATATTCCCGCTGGTCAGTTCAAGATGATCCTCGATTCCGTGCGCGCTTTCAACCGTGAATATTCCATGCACACACTCACCAGCTTGGAGTTGCGATACGGCACGTGCTTGCTGTTGGTGCCAAGTGCAGCGATGACATCTCCGAGCGCTGACAAGGATCGATTGATGTTCTGTGCTTCTTTGAGTCGTTGGCCACTGGCGGCAGTCTTGCTGACGCGTTCGGAGCCAGCCAAATCGATCAGATGCAGTTTGGAGTTGGTACGTTTGTTGTCGGCCTTGTTGACGCTCTCAATTGAAATAGAAAGCACCAGATGCGACCGCGAACTGTGCTCGTTGATGTCATGGGAGCCAACGCTTCGATGGGAGTGGCCCAGTTTCATGAGATCATGCACATCTTTTTCATTGGCGACTTCGACCTCAATCAGATTCTCGACGTAGACCCCGCTTTTGCCGACGCGAACGTCCAAGACATGACGTTCATGGGTGTTGCCTTCTAATAAATCCACTATCGTCTCTGGAGAACACAAGCACCAAGCGCACCAACGCCATGCAGCATGTAAGTGGAAGGCATGAGTGAGTTGCGCGTCGTGTCGGTGGGTGACGTACCATTGTACACTTCTAACATGCTAAGTTTCATGACGCAATCCATGCTTCCGCTCGCCATTCGTTCATCGCGAAGACGAAACAGTTCGGCAAGAGACCGAAAGTTGACGCCGCGATCGGCTTCAGGTCCTTCCATGGTAAAAGTCTTGCCCGAACCTGTCTGACCATACGCAAAGATGCACACACTACCGAATTTGGTGGTGTGGTAGCTGGTTAGTCGACGGCGTTTGACAATCCATCCATCTACCAACACGAGACTCCACCTACTTGAATCCATCGAGTGCACTCGTGACAAGCGCTTTGGTCTGCTCAAAGACTTCCACTTGTGAACTGTGTGGCTGGAACACGTGGTCAAACTCGAACAAGTATTTCTGGGAACCGACCATGCTGAGGTCCCCGGCACCTCCACTGCCCACGACTAGCTCCATGGATTGTACGTCGTTGTCGCGAAACGCCACGGCCTGAGATGCAGCCGAGTTGGATGCACCGTTTTCTTGCGCAGCCTTGAGTTCGACCGGTTGGATCGGTCGAACGCGACAAAACACGCGAATGTTTCCTTGCAACTCCATCAACTTGTTGTGCAATTTGCGACGTTGGTGCAATTCCTGGGTGTACAGTTCACTGAGTCGTGTTTTTTCGCTATGCAATTGGGTGATCATTTCCTCGCTTTCGCGTTGCGCTTTGGCGTAGCCCAGGGCTCTCGCTTGGTCAAGTAGCGATTCTTGTTGGCTCAACGACTTGGTCATGGTTTCAACTTGTTGCTGGTGCTTGTCACACTCGAGTTCTTTGTCTTTTAACGCGATTTGCACAGATTTGAGTTCCCGTTCCAGCGCACGTTGATCTCTTTTGGCAAGTCGCATGGTTTCTTCGGCTTCGGTCAACTTTCCCGCAGCTTCTTTGGTGATGACTTCTACTTCTTGTTGCTTGCACTCGAGCCGTTTCTCCAGACTAAGCATTTGCCGTTGAAGATCTTCGATTTGGTTCTCCAACTGGTGGATCTGGTGTTGTGCATCGCTCTGAGCTGCTTCATGGGTGACACTGTCGGCTTTTTCTTGCTTCAACTTGGCGATGGTGTCTTCCAACTGGCGGTTGGTGGCTTGCAAGTCAACGCATTGCTTGGTTTTGGTGTCTACTTGGGCCTGCAGAGTCAACACCAATTGAGAGGATTCACTTGACGTGTTGTTGAGACTGAAGAGCTTGGCTTCCAATTGTTGCACCAACGACTGGACATCAAACGTGTGAGGTTGTCAGGTCAAGCACGTGCAAAAAACACTCGATCTACACTCACTCTGGTTTCACCCAACTCGTCTTGCTGACGCTTGCATTCTCGCTGGAAGGTGCTGGTTTTCTTGATCGCGTCGTCTTTGGCAGCCTGCTCGCATCTCAATCGCTCTTCCAGTTGCGCTACTTGATCGTTGATTCCGTTGGTTTCTTCCATAGCATTTCGTGCCACGAGCTGGTGATTCCACCCACATCCAGACAGATACGACCCCGTCAAACAACACAAAGCATCGTCATTAACAATGCCATTGTGTGGTTGATTGACCGCGAAGATGCCAACGCACCAGTTCTTTCTTGAGCACTTGGTTGGCTTCGGTGAGCGACTCGTTCTTTTTGGTGGCAAACTCGAGTCGCATTTTGAGGTCGTTGGTGGTTTCTTCGTTCAGAGATTTGTCGTTTTCGAGTTGTTTCATTTCTTCTTTTTGGCGCTCCAGTCGTCGCGTGAGTTTTTTCACTTCGACACGCAGCTCTTCAATGATTTCTTCTTTGAGATGCAGCTCCAACTCTTGACTTGGCTGTTCCCCGCGTCATGTCATCATCACCCGCCACGCAGTGGTGAACACGAGTCACGTCAACCTAACCAGAACGACAAAGCGAAGGAACTCACATGGCGCGGTGTGCTGGCAAGACTCGGCGCAGGTGTGCGCTCATGATACTCCATTCCTTCACGATACGTTGGGTAATTCTGATGGAGCGGTCAAAGACACAAATCGAAGAAGAGACCCTTGAGCCAAAGCTGCGCTCGTTTTGGTGCCATCAAAGGCGCAAGTACCTCGTGACGATACGCGGTTTGATCGTAGGCGGTATATTCTTGTTGCTGAGGATATGTTGAAGCCGATGCAGCTGCCGATACAGCGTTCATCCAGCCGTTTTGCATGGCTTGAGGATGCTGGGTATAATCGTAGTCTCGGTAGGTAGCTGAGCCAACAGCTTGTGCTGATGTCGTCTCCGGGTAATACCCTGCACTGCCATGCCAAGAATTGACTGCATAGAGTTGTTGATGCGCGGGGTGCATGTACTTGGAGGCGGCACCCTGAGAAGACATAGACATTGTCGCTGTCGAGGAAGAAGACGGTGAAACGCCAGACGGATCGGAGGTGAACACTGCTCCATTGCCATATAGCTGCTTTTTGCTTTTCATGTCTTGATACAGTTGACGGAATTCTTCGTCACAAGGATGGTCCCATCGACTCTCGCCGGTGTTGGCATTGTAGTAATACGGTCGGCCATCTGCGGTGGTGTGCAGCGAGTAACCTTCGGGCAAAGGCGCCACAAGCGATTCTCTTGCGATCCAAAGCAGATCACTGTCTTGTTCCAAGTCGATTCCTAAAACAATCGCATGCTCTTTGACGCCTGCTTGAAACAATTCCGGATCGGACGCTTCAACTAACTCCGAGTCTTGTTGCACTTGCTCGTGGCAATGGTGCGACTCGAGCGACTCGGAGGACACAGTCTTTGGATCTGCCTGTTGCTCCAGCAACTGCTTTGAATCTACTATGGCAGTGGCAGTGGCCGTCGCGGTGGAGGAAGAAGGAGAAGAAGGCATGGACGCTGTTCCTCCAAACGCCAACTCGGCGAAGTGGCCATTTTTGGAGCCACGATGCTGATGACTTGGATGGCTTGTCGATGCCATCGGCGTCGTCGCCACAGCGTTGGGCAGCATTGGATCAAAGAAGGTCCCGCGCCCACTGTAACAGTTGGTATTGCTTGCGTTTGATGATTGCTTTTGATGCGCACGAAGCGATGCAGGTGCTCTACGCCAGCGGGGGACTAATTTTGAAGCCAGGGCTTTTTCTCGCTGCCACAATGAGACCAAGAGGAGCTCAAAAACGACCAACACAGAGCAAAACAGAAGAGAAACTGCCTGTCGGCTTGCTTCTCTGTCTGAGTGTGCTGGGAAATGTTGGCAGGGCTTTGGGAAACGTATTTTTATTCAGCTCTAGGTTGTCGTCACCAAGCACGAGATCACCTCCTAAAAAAAGGCAACTTCAATCAGTA
This sequence comes from Paralagenidium karlingii, assembly GCA_027475765.1. Classification (NCBI taxonomy): domain Eukaryota; phylum Oomycota; class Peronosporomycetes; genus Paralagenidium; species Paralagenidium karlingii. The sequence goes on along the minus strand of JAMFLO010000135.1, from coordinate 2,165 downwards.
GCTTGCAACCTTTCAAGATCCCTCACCATCCAATCATGGAAGGGCCCAGGACACTTTGGTAATTTGAGACACCTGCCAGATCCAGATTGGTAATAATACGAAAACATTGTAACAATTAACGGAAAAAGACCGCGCAACTGTTAAAAGGAGTGTTGAGGTTGCTAGCGAATTGGAAATGGCATTTGGGATGGGCTTCCTTCCATCCATGCCATCGTTCCGATTTACTCGAGCATGCCCATGTCCTGAGCATATTTGTCTTTGGCTTCTTTCTCCAGGGCAGAATTCACTTTGCCAGTGGCTGGGTCCGTTCCAAGCGGACGTCGAAACAGCAGAATGTGGGGTTCAGGTCTGGTTCGCAATAGCCGTCGCAGCAACAGCACTGGTCAGTTGCTCGTTTCTGTTCATGATTTTCCATATCAACAACTCACTTGTGAATGGCGTAGTGGACCCATCCTCTGCTTTGTTGAACACCCAATTGACGCCACTCGGTTTCACTCAGCAACCGATCCGGCAGATTCCGTTGCATCTCTTTGGGCAGAATCACATGTCTGTGTGGGCACGCCGACACCACACTCGCACGGGTTAGAGAAGGCTTGTGTCTTTCTCGTGAGTAAACCACAGCACTCGCTCCATTGGATTGGGACCAAACCACACCTGTATTCGTGCGTGTCGTCCACGTATTTCTCCGAGTATTCGATCCGCGCCGACAAGTCGTGAGTCATGCTTTGCTTTGCTCGCTTGGTGTTCTATTTGGGTGGAAGCTGCGGATGGATTAAGTACGAATTGGGCCTCGTTTTTCGCGGGAAACATACGAGTCTGTGATTGGTCAAAATAGTTGGGTGGAGCCGCAACCCCAGCCTGTTTCTACTTGAATAGAGCGCGGGGCTGGTATTGTGGGGAGCGGAGATCCTCAAAAGACACACTCACATAGCCGAGCTCTTCCACCCCCCCCCAGCCCAAGCCATGGCGACACGCGACAACAAGCAGATGGAGACGGACAGTGCGTGAGCAAGCAACTCAAATAGTGGTTTGCACATTGGTGTTTCGGATGTCTGATGGGTCTCTTCTGGATGTGCGTGTTGGTTTCTTCTATCTGTTCCTTTTTGCGTATTTCAGTGGATGAACATGGCGACATGAAGGTGGGGATCGAAGGGCTCATGCGAGATGCTTGACAAGCAAAAAGAATTGCTCATTGCACGGACCATTGCACAATTTGTGTTGGATGGAACAGAATGACGCTGTCAACCAGGCCAACGTGGCGCTGGAGCAGTTCACGCAAGAGAAAGAAATCGCCAAACATCTCAAGGTGATGCGGACGAAGTTTCGTTGTTGAATGAACACCAACTGGATTGACCCATTGGACAATTCGCTTTCCTTTAGACGTGGATGGAAGAGAAGTATGGACCGACTTGGCACTGTATCGTTGGATCCGAGTACAAGACATCTTTCAGTTATGAGAGCAAGAGCTTTGTGCGATTCAATGTGGGCAAAAAGTGCATCACACTCTTTCGTCATCCGTGAGGAAGGAGGAAGCCCACCTCAAATCAATACTTCGAATGGTTTTGGAATGGATCAATGGGCTTCTTGTTGCGGATTTCGTTCCTAACCCATCAGTGTCAATACTTGCTTTCCTATTGAACATTGTCTTCTTGTTTGTGACGGTTGGTGGGCAAGATCCTTGGGCCGATTCTAGTGCTTTTGTCACGGAAGAGACATCATACAGTCATCTTGATCACGTGGGCCATGCTTGGCGAGCAAACGTGAGTGTCTATATGAACCTCTGACCCGTTAACTCGGCATCTATCGCAAGGTTCTCTTTGGAGTTATGCAGCGACGACCTGTTGGTGTCCATTCGGCTCAAAACAGCTCCATCTCAAAACAGCTCCATCTCAAAACAGCTCCATCATCCCGATCTTTCGACCTTTGGTTCATCTCCCTTTAAGCATGCTTTCATTGAATCCGTGTCAGATCTCTCCTCAAACGACCACTACATCATCCAACGACAGCGAGGCCAATCCCAAGATCCTGGTTGGCAACGGCATCGTGGCCAATCCCAATGACCTGGTCGGCACCACCACTGTTGCTCCCACGCGTCCCGATCCAACGCTTCCTCCATCGACTCGCGACCTACCACATCGTTCTGGGAGACAACGACATTGCTCTTG
>JAMFLO010000134.1:0-82034 GCA_027475765.1 Paralagenidium karlingii | reverse complement strand
CGGCGCCTTGGTGTTTTTGATGGCCAGTCTGCCGACGTTTGTGTTGAATGCGCCAGTGGGCATTCTGGCTCGTTATGTTGCCAACGCCGAACAAAAGCGCGCTTTGGAAGGCTCCAAAGTCAAGATCAAAGGCCGTGACGTGGTGTTGAGCAAGAAGATTATGTTTTGCATGGTTGCCATTCCGTCTCTCTGGGTTTTCTACTTCTTCGTGTTGCTGTTGGTGACCGATTGGAAGCTGTCAACCATTTTCTTGGTGATTCTTTCGTTCCCATTGTTCTCGTATTTCGGCATTCGCTCTGTCGAAGCCGGTATGATCGAATTGAAGACTATCATGCCACTGTTCTACCGTTTGATGCCACGCTATCGCAAGCTTCAGGATGAATTGCCACGTCGTCGCGCACAATTACAAGTGGAAGTTCGCCAGTTTGTGGAGAAGTACAAGGGCTACTTGGGCGTTTTGACGGAGCCCCAGAAGATTGACTGGACTGCGTACATGCACGCCAAGACGCACGGCCACCCAACGCCTGATGTCGAAGAATCCGATAAGAAGGAGCAAAAGAAGGATACTCCTGTGGCTGCGACCACCGCTGCTGAACATGACGAGCCTAAGGCTGCTTCCGCGCAGCACTTGGAGAGTGTCGCCGAAGAAGGTGCCGACAACGGCTCTACAAAACCGGCTTTGACTCGCGCACTTTCGGAAGACGAAGACGAACCGGAAGAGGACGGTCACATTACTCGTGAACACGATCTGAGTTTCCTGCAAAAGACTTCGCCATCAGCCATTGACCTGCAGCATTTGGAAGAGATGGCAAAGGCTAAATTGGGCGCTCAGTGAAGGAGGGGCCCAAGCAGGGCGACAACCGGCTGACACCTTGTGAGAGGGAAGAGTCGAAGGAAGACAGAGAAGCCGAAGAGACAGAAGAGGATTAGGAAGAGAGAAGGAGCGGTTTGTTGTGTGGATTTTGAATTGTTTTTGCTACCTGTTTTACGTTGGATGTGGCGTCTTGCATTGGCTCGCTCTCGCATTGCCGTCCGTGGGACGCTGTGGTGACCAAGATGCCAAAAGCTTTGTAGCAGACTGGTAAGTGCGTTCATGAGCCCATGGGGAAACACTCGAAAGTCGGTGCTGCACCTTTTGCCGGGTGGGCCAAGTGTCTTTTTTCCTCGGCAGTCGAGAACAACCGGTTCTTGATCCGTTGGGTGTCTAGCTTGGAAGCTGGTGGAGAAGCGTTGGTCTCCTCTTGTCCACATGCCAAGAAAAGCATTTGAAGACGGGGAACTAGCTTTCTTCCACATGGTATCGATCGTTTGGGATCTGATCACCTTTGTGAACACTCATTAGGTCTCTTTCTAAACGCTTTTGGTGACTCCACTCGCCCACTTGTACGTCACATCAACCGTTTGGCCGCCGCCGAAAGATGCACTTTTTCCAGCAGACGCAACAACAAAAACGCCGCAAAGCCAATGTAAAAGCCCGCCCCCGTGTTGATACCCAACGTGGCTCCGGTGGTGATCAGACACAAGAGCACGTCCTGGTCCTTGGTATGGTCGATCTTGATGCCGACTTGCGCGAGACTGAGTCCACTGATGATGACGAGCACTCCCAACGCACAGGACGGGAAGATGCCCTTTTGTAGCAACAGCACAAACGACGAACCAAATAACAGCGCAGCGAGCACTTTGCAGCTACCCAAGAACACCATTGAGAGGCTGCTTCTCGCGCCAAACGCATACTGGGATGCCAAGCCACCGGCGCCATGACACACGGGCAGCATCCCAAACCATCCAAACAGCAAATTGCCACTGGCGAGGCTCAAACACGTGCGACGCACCGAAGCCGGACGATGATGGCTTGGGAACAGATCGGTGGCCAACTGATCCAAGGCGATCACGCTGTTGAGCAAAGTGACGGGAAACTGCGGCAAAAACAGTTTGACAAACGCCACACCAAAGTCTTTTGACGAGGGCACCACCGGTTCAATGAAATCTGGGCCGATCGCCAGTGACGGAAAGCCCCATTCGGGTTGAAGTCGATGGAATTGAACCAGTGCCACGATGATTCCGTACAAAAACACCACCAAAGCGACCGGAACGCGGCGACTCTTGATGAACACCACGCACAAAAGCCCCAGTAACAATGCCACCACCACGGAATCGGCACCAAACCAGACAATGTTGGGTTTTTGCACCAGTTTGTAGTGGTTTGCACCATGGGAAGTGCCATTGCCATTGACGGTCGCAGGGGTCGTCACAAAGTGCAGTTCCGATACATATGCCGACTTGAAGCCCGTGGTCATCATGCTGATGCCGAGACCCAACTGGATGCCGCGGACAATGCTCATGGGGATGCATTTGGCCACCACTGAGATGAGGTTGGTGAGTCCTAGCAGCCCCAGCACTGCGCCAGAGATCAACCCAGCCGCGATGATCTCTTGCTGGGAAGATTTCTCCGTCATGGCAACGGCCGCGACGGTCTTCATGGGTTGGATCGGGATGGGAATGTTGAAAATGCCGGCCAGCGCGAGCGTGAACAATCCCGAGAAGAACAGCGCCGGACCAAACGTCACCTGGGGTTTGCCATGCACGCGACCCACTGCCAGCGCTGTCAACAAAGGCAGGAACGTGCCAATATCACCAAAAGCCCCCGAGAATTCCTGCAGTGTCACGTGTTTGGCCATGAACAACAGCCAATTGGGTCGCAAACACACAAACACTTGCTGTGCCCACGAGCGAGAACTATCGTCGTCGCTGCCGACTACTTTCGCGATCGCTTCGTCTGATTCGCTGCCCGAGGCCTCACAGATCTCCAGCGAGGTGGCCGACTGCCGGTGTTCATGGTCATGGTGGTGGTGGTGGTGGTGGTGGCTCTCCTGGTGGCTGTCGTGTGGTGGCGCTTTCTCCAGCTCGTAGTCACCACTGGGCGTTGCCAAATAGCTGACTGGCATGTTCACAAAAGTGGTTCTTTTTCTTGGTTTTCTTGTGTTTGCGTTGTTTGTCCCCGCAAAAGCCAAGCAAATGAAATGAGCGCAAAGTCACCGGCGCCAGCGACGTCTCTCCGCGCGCGGGGAACCCACTGGTTTTGGCTGAGGGGTGAAACCGCGAAAAAATCATAAGGCCAGTTCCGCCCATGATGCCATGATGGAACCTTCCCCCCTCCCCCCTTCCTCTCCTTGAAGGGCTTCAATGGGTGCGCCTGGCGGAAGACCAAAGGCTGGTGTCTTTGTAGTGACTGGACAAACGCTGGCTGAGGCGGCAGTGGTTTTCTGGAAGATGGTTGTTTGGTGCAGGCAGCAGACAGCCTCGCAAGATGCTGTTTGTACGTTGTGTTGAGTGATGGCTCCCCCCTTGGTGTGGTCCCCGTTTCAATCTGCCGGTTGGCACGAAACGCTTGGTGGGCGGGCGGGGCCGTTCGTTCCGTTTGGTTTGGTTTGGTCTTTCGCTGCTGGCTTGCTAGTAGCACTCGCACGTGCTTTCTGGCTTGGGTGTGTGTGTGTGTGTGTGTGTGTGTGTTCACAGGCATGAAGAGTTCATTGGTGGTGCCCCATCCCAAGGACCACGAACCCAGCGAGGCCATGCAAGACAAAGTCAATGACGAAGACGAAGATGACGATGCCCATCAGGATATGTTGCGGTCGTCTCTGACCAGTGACGACGACAATGAACAGCAAGAAGCAACCGCTGCGTTGAGAATACCGACAACAACCGCCCCAGACTCGACAGAAGCTGCGCTTAGTAGACAGCTCCTGCAGACCAAACACGCGCTTCTACTCACCGAGGACGGCGTCATTGACACTTCGAGCTTCTCCAATGATCATCTGTTTGCGTTTGCGTCCCAGGAAAATGCTCGAGCCGTTGTGGACCCCGTGGTGCTGCAAGTCATTGGCCACGATGACTTGCGACCGAGATCGCAACGACTTTGCATGTGCTTCCGACCCAATTGGCTGGTGTTCATGCGAAAGCACTGCACCATGCAAGAATTTCTCGGGTCCATGGGCAACATTTCAGCGTTTCTTCCGTTGTTGACCGCGCTCGCGATGGGCCGCGTGCACGACGAGCCCCAACTCGAGTTTGGACCTGCACTGTTCTTCACGGGCATTTACACGTTGGCGCTGGCGGCGTTTTTCAACATTCCGATGCCGCTGCAGCCCATGAAATACGTCGCGGCGGTTGCGATCGCCGAACAAACGTCTCGCCAAGAAATCGTTGCCGCTGGACTCATCACCGGTTTCGCCATGTTGTTACTGGGCGTCACCAATGCGATTGGGCCGATCGCCACGCGGATCCCCATGTGTATCGTGCGTGGCATCCAGTTGGGTCTCGGCATCGGCATGATGATGGGCGGTCTCAAGGCAGCCTGCGTGCCGTCCATGCATTTCACTCACGCAACGGACCACACGACCAACACAACGACGACTGCCACCGCAGCCACAGCCACAGCCTCGACCACCACCAGTTTTGCCACCCACCAACAGCACCATCAAATGTTCCAACTGATTCAAACGTCGGATACGGTCTGGTTTGGTGCCGACTCGGTAGTGATCTCGCTGGTGCTGGGCATTTTGTGTGTGGTCTGCATGAAAAATCATCGCATTCCGATCGCTTTGGTGGTGTTTGGGACCGGCATTTGCCTCGCTTTGGTGCATTTCTATCGTCTGCAGGTGGAATACGACTGGGAACCTCTGCATTTCGGCCCAGAGTTCATTTCACCGGTTGTTCCGTCCCTGGCAGCCTTTGAAAACGCCTTCAACAAGCTGTTTCTGCCGCAATTTCCGGTCACATTGCTCAACAGCGTCGTCGGCTTTGAGAAATCGGCCACCGAGTTGTTCCCCATGCATCACCACCCGGCCAGTCTCCGCAAGATTTGCTTCAGCATCGGCTTTGGCAATTTATTGCTGTGTTGGTTTGGCATGTTGCCCGTGTGCCATGGCGCGAGTGGACTCGCGTCGCAGTACGCTTCGGGCGCGAGAAGCAGCATGTCGCTGGTGTTCTTGGGACTTCTCAAGGTGGTGCTTGCGCTGCTCTTCGGCTCGTCCTTTGTGGTGTTGTTGCAAAAAGGATTGTTCCCGGCCAGTGTGCTGGGCATCATGCTGGTCACCAGTGGCCTCAGTCTCGCCAGTGTCGGCATGAAGGTCGACACTTCCAACGATCGAGAGCTGCTACTGCTTTTGCTCACGGCCAGTGCAACCCTGGGACTCAACACGGGCGCAGGCTTTTACATTGGCATGGGCGCTCATTTGCTACTACGGCTGCTCGCCAGAGTGTTTCCTCATTTGTGAACGTGAACGAACAACCCCGCGAGGATTATAGAACAAGAGCGAAAGCCATTGTTAACACAAGAGATCAATGGATGAATGCAAAGACGTATATGTATGTGGTAGACAGTAAAAGACTGGGGGCTTCGAGGTGAACCAGACAACTACGCGCTGTCTTGCGGCGTCGGTCCCGACCAAGTTGCCAAGTACTTTTGCAGACTGGACAGCGCGTTCACGAGCCCGTGGCCATAATCCACGTTGGGAAACACTCGAAAGTCGGCGCTGCAGCTTCTGCCAGGTGGGCCAAGTGTCTTTTGCTCGGTGGTCGAGAACAACAGGTTCTTGATCTGTTGGGTGTCCAGCTTGGAAGCTGGTGGAGGAGCAGTTGAGGGTTGCACTGGCGTCTGCGATTGGGTGGGATCCATGGCGGCATCAGAGTCCAACGAACTGGTTGATGCCGTTGATCCCGTCGTGTTGGTGGGGTTCACCAGAGTTGCTTGCGCGTGCATCAACAAAGCCACCACGCCTGTGACGTGTGGCGCCGCGACACTGGTGCCTCTTTGAAGATAATACTTACTGGTGCTGGCGAAATTGGCGGAGCAAATGCTCTGACCAGGTGCTGAAAGGTCTGGTTTAATGCCGTTCTCGTCATTCATGAGCCCCTTTGAGCTGAAGCTGCACAATTTGTCTCGGTTGTCTGTGGCGCCGACTGCGATGACTTGGGTCAGTCTCGCCGGGAAATCGACACGATCGCAGGCCGAGCCATCGTTTCCCGACGCAAACACTGGGACAATGCCGGCTTGGATCCACGCGTTGATCATGTCGGTCACGACAGGTTGACTGCGGTTTTGGCCACCCCAGCTGTTGTTGATGACGTGGGGACGCTTGGAACAGTCCTTGGCTGAGCCATCGACGCGAGTCGGACATGCCATGAACTCTGCGCAGGCCACCACGTCGGGTTCGTTGCAGTCATGAGGAAGACAACCCTTGCAGGCCATCCACTTGGCCCCAGGAGCAACGCCAATGGAGTTGGCACCCACAACGACACTGGTAGACGCAGTGCCGTGGCCGCTCATGTCAGTCGGTTGAGTTGCGTGCTCAATGGGGTCCAACCAGCCATAATCGCCAACAAACGTGTCTCGAATGGATTCGTGGTCGGCTCGCACACCGGTGTCGATGACACCGACAAGCACACCGGTGCCTGTGTACCCCATGGACCAGACCTGAGGTGCCTGAACGCGTTCGACTCCCCAGGTGGCGTTCTTGCCCAAGTACCCGTTGCAGCCAGCCACGAGGTTGGGATTGTGCTGGGGGTCCACGTCATGAAGCTCATGTGTTGTGGCGGTTTCCGAAGTGTCCGGCATGGTGAACGCGATGGGTTGACGAATCTCTTGCACCCTGTCGAGTTGCGCGATCTTGTCGACGAGGTCGGCCGTCGCGTTGGACATGTAGAGGTTTGACGTGACCCAGAACTGCTGGGTGGTGGTCGAATCCGCAGAGTCGAGGTGGTCGGTCGTTTGTAGCAATTCCAGCACTGGCTTTTGTAGCAATTCAAACGCGGATTGCTGGTGCTTGACGACCTGTGCAATGTGTTGGTCGTCGCGGTCCAAACCAATCGAAACTTCGGCAGCCGAGAGAAGGCGCACTGGCGAATGCACTTGTTGCATCGCTTCCTGGCGACTGGCAGGTTTGAAGACGATCACCACGTCTGCACTGGACTGCGCTTGTAGAATCTGCTGCAGTTGAGGTTGCACTTTGTTGGATGCCACATTGCCAGTAGCAGAGCCATCGCCACGAACACTCGGCGGTTGCAGCGCGCCGACCAAAACCAGCGCCACCAGCCATTTGCCAAAGCCCAACATGCGCATCTTGCACCTCGAACGCCAAGACGATGATGATGGAAACTCCACGACTGAGCTGACTGAGCTGACTGAGCTAAATGAGCTGAATGGGGGCCAACTGGACAGTCAACCACTCCAGGATGTAGTAGTAGTACTAACTAACAAGTGCAACAAGTCAATGCCACCATCACTTGAACAGCAGCAGGCCATTTGGAATGCTCCAAACCCACAAATCGACAATGGTCATCTGAGTCTGAACCCGGGCGAATCAGAAATCTGTACATCAATCAGGTTGGTAGCTAATGGCCGGCGCCTGTGAAGCCATGGAAATGGGGTCACTTTGCATTCCTCTTTTTTGCCACAGACATCAACGCCACAAAGCGATGGAAAAACGTGGCCATCCATCAAAATGCATCTCTTCAACAGCAGTGATAACAACTGCAGATGATGGCAACATTTGACTGCCGGGAGAAGAAAAGAAAAAGTGGCCACTGTGGGATTCGAACCCACGCCCTTTCAGACCAGTGCCTTAAACTGGCGCCTTAGACCGCTCGGCCAAGTGACCACATGACCATTGTGGTCAAAACGTGTAGATATGCCACCACTGAACAGTGGAGTCCAAGGGTGTTGGTGGTGGAATGATTATGATGGAGTGAGCACCAATGACTCCCAGCAAACTCGCCGCATAGCACAGAACGAACCCCATTTCAAGGCAAATCGAGAAGTGAGTTGCGATACAACGAGCAGAATTCAACCTCAATTCGTCCCAAGTACAAATGGATGGATGGATGGATGAATGGATGAGCAGGTATACCCGCCGTCCAATCGATTGTATGAGATACTCTTATGATCTATGCTTTAAATACGTCAATCTTCGTCTTTCTCCACAGCCTTTTGCTTGTCCTTTCAACACCAGTCTCTCGCGCCTAATTTCCTAACACTCATTTTGCAGGCTCGATGGACCTCTCACTGGGACGCGACACCAAGCTCCAACGTGACGCCTTCGCTGCCGTCGCTCTGGTCAATTGGTAACATCACCAGCGTCGTTTTTGGCGCTTGGTCCTCGTCCTCAATTAACGCAGAAGAATCGATCATCAGCATCCCAGTAACACTCATACCAATGGACTCGGCCTGCGCCGTGGAGGCCGACGCCGAGGCTTTGGCTTTGGCGAGTCTTTCCAGCTTTTCGCGTTTTTCTTCTTCCTGTTCTTCGTCTTTGAAATTGAAAAACAAAAGCGGAATCATCCCGAGAATGCACCCGACGGCAATGCCAAACGAGGACGCCGCGAGGTAGGCAAAATTGGTGATGGGCATGTTGAGCTGATGCTTGGATAGTCTCGGGTCCGGAATGCCCATATTTCTCGCCATGGTCTCCACGACCCCGCCGAGACTCAGACCAATGACATCGCCGACCAGATTGGCCCAGCAACAGGCGGCCATCAACGAGATCGGGTACCCGAGATGGAAATACTCTTCGATGGCATCGCCGCCAATTATCATGATAAGGTTGTCGACCATGCCAAAGCCCACAAACGGAATGGCGGCACTGATCATGACGAGTTTGAGCTGGTAATTGGTCGGACGACTAGTTGATTTGTTTTCGGCATGGGCACGAAAAGTTTTCAGACAGAAGCGAGTGGTGAGAAACTCACGAAACTCGTCCGTATTGAGCACTCCGTCTTTGTCGCGGTCGGCTTCTCTGAAAAACAAATCAATGTCGTCCTGGCCGACGTATTTGTTGGTAGCTTGGAGCACTTTGACAACGGCAATGTCTTTTTGCTCGAGTGAAAGAGCGTGGAACTGTTTGATGACGTTGTTGACGCTTTGCTGCTTGAACCCGACAGACGAAGAAGAACTGGACGCGCCATGCCACGAAGAAGAGCACGACGAGGACGAAGTGGGTCGGTAATTGGAAGAAATGGCAGTGCTACCAAGTGTTCTTTTCGTGGCGACGCCATGTCTGGCACGATTTCGAGCAGTCGAGGTCGTCAAATTGGTCGGTTTGTGGATAGTTTTCTTGAAGAGACTCGAGCCAAAGGGACGGCGAAAGAGTCGCATGCTGAGGAGATCTCTTGACCAATGCCTTTTGAGGTCGGAAAGGACTCAATCTGCTCGGAGAGCAGAGAAAACAAAGTGACTGAAAGCTCGTCCGATGCCAGCTGAAGCGCCATGGCCAAGCAAGTTGAAGTGGACGACCTTTCAAGATTGTGATGCAGGGCTCTGATTGGCTAAGAAGAGATGATCCGCATTACCCAATGGTGACATCATCTGAGCGCGAGAAAGCAAACGAGCGAAGCAACGCGACAGAGCTCTGCTGGACCGCTGGGGTCACTGAAGCAGTTTGTCGTTGGATTGGGAGCGTGCGCATGTCCGATCCATTGGGGTCAGGTGCTCTTCCTGGCAGTCTTGGAGCGAGTATTTATAACGACAAACCAAGATTGGTGCATGCACGAGGCAGCACACTAATATCTTGCACAGATCATTTCGTATCGAGTACAGTTGTATTTATACCAGACACGTTCAGTGACAAACCATGTGGTGATGGTTTGTTTGTTGGCGAGTTTGATGCAGTGTTACTTAGTGGATGTTTGGCAATGCATCTTTACTTAGTGGATCTGAATCTGACATCGAGGACGCAAACGCATTTTAGAAGAAAAGCAAGGTGCGTCTTGGTGTCATTCGTACTTTAGTGAAAAGGAGGAATCAGTTAAAAGATGCGCTCCAGGTTGGTGAAGCCTTCGATGGCTTTGGAGACTAATCGGCGCCGTCTGTGCCTTCCTTGCGGGCTTGTCGTGGTCCCATGCATGGCTTAGAATCTAACCTAGTTCTTTCTCTTGTTGGATCAGTGCACTTGCCGGATGTCTTGCCAGCACTGCTGGAATACTCGGCAAAGTACGTTTGTGGAACGAGCTCTTGGTTCTTGTGGTGTTTTGTGGCATGTCACTAACAAGCTCTTTGTGTGTTGTGTGGAAACCATCAAGGACAGCTCGGCACCGATGAAGACACGGCGTTGCTTCGTCTGCTGCAGCACCACTGCCACAACTCTGATCTCCTGAGCACTTCTGGTTGCACCATGGTGCGTTTCCCAATCCACTACATCCACAATCTGATAATCCTGCGAACCACTCACTGACGTAGCGACATGACCCAGCTGAGTGGCGTGGCACGCGTGACTTGTCTGGGACTGATGCTCTTGTGCAATGCGCGCATGGTCCAGTTCTTTGTCCAGGGCCTGCACGAAACCGACTCATTGACAGCCACCATCACCAGTGCTGCCACCAATTTCCTTCTCTCGGTACCAAACATACTGGCTCTTTCTTCAAGGTTGCTCCCACTTCTGATATACCGAAATGTCACTAACAGCATGTATTGTGGTTGATGCAAGGCATTGAGTGGCTTTGTGGTGTTCCAAGAACAACTTCCTCTCCAGTGGTGGGTGGGGGCCGCTTTGATTCTGATGGGTATGACCACGTTGCTCTATGGCGACAAGAACAAGCAGAGTCTTCAGACCAAAGTGAATGTTAAAAAGACCCAATGAACATTCCTGCTTCCTTGGGCGCGAGATGGAGAAAGCTCGCCAAGTCATTCACTTCCGCCACGAGCCTGTAAACAGCAACACAAAGCGGTTGCTTTCCATGGCGGTGAAGCGTTTGCTCCACGTCCAGGCGGTTGCTTTCCACGGCGGGCCGCATGGCATCACACACACAAAGAATCCTGGGAATGGTTGGCTAGAAGAAAGCCATTGGATCTCTTCGTCTTCTTTCTCTTGTCCCCGGACGAGTGAGGGATACTCAGGATCTTTTGAGAATCCAAAACCTCGTGGAGAACAAAAGCATGGCATTATGGCATTCACATGTCGTGCAGCAAGAGTGCACACCGTGCTTTTGTGGATGGTGCCTGGAACGTTGGAATGCACGTTGGGCATTTGGTTGTGGGGAGTGTTCAAGGAAACAGACACGAAATCAAGAGAACCGATGCGCGAGCACGACCAGAGATCTGATGAGTGATGGTGGCAAAAGAGAGTTGTATCGACGAATTGTTGGACGTCACCCCCGTCGCGTGGTTGTCTCTGTGAGGAAGATTCCTAGTGGAGTTGCCCTCCCCCCCCCTCCCGCCGCGTCCTGGTCTTGGAGAGTTCAAGAGCACACGCATTCTTTGCTGTCTGGATCTCTTTGTCTACAATCACTGTGGATACCTTCATCTGATTTGAGGCAGCTCGACAGAAGTGTCGTCTCACTCTGAGGCGCTGATGACTGACGAGCTCCAAGTGTACGCACTGCGCAGCGTGGGACCACCTTGGCCAACGCGCAAGAAACACGCAGCTTCCTCTCTCTCTCTCTCTCTCTCTCTCTCTCTCTCTCTCTCTCTCTCTCTCTCTCTCTCTCTCTCTCTCTCTCGCTTCTTCTTCTCTCTTGTTGTGGGAGAGGCATGCATTTGGATTCTTTCCGACCATCAACACCATCGACAGCAATGAAGCTCTCGGCTATTGGGTCTGCTCTCGTGATTGTTCTCGCGCTTTGCTCGCAACAAGCGCAAGCTTACATCAAGTACCAAGTCACCGCCAGTGCCGTCAAGATCCGCACCAAACCGTCTACTGCGTCCGACTCCAAGGTCGTTGGTCAATACAACCACTGCGAAGTGGTGGACTTGGTCGAGTACTCGGGCGTTGCCGACGGTTATCGCTGGGTCAAAGTCCATTGGCGTGGTGGTAACTATTACTCGGCCATTGGTCCGCTCTCCAACGAGTCGTGGATGCAAACGTATCCTGCGCCGGGCTGCTAAACGGAAAACGTTTCGACTATGGCAGGAAAAAATGGCAAAACCGAGTGACAAATTCGTTCAAGAAACTAGTTGCATTTGCTCTGTTTTCGTGGATTCTTCTCTCGTTGGCAGCAACTTGTTGTGTATTGCCTTTGTCTTTGGTCCACCACTGCCATAGTATCCAAAGGGCCCCCCATTAGCACTGTGCGCTGTTGTCGTGTTGCTGTTGTTGGGGGCAAGCGAGCCTCATCATCCATCAACAAAACCCATCTGGGCTTGGCATCACAAAGGTGCTTCACGACCATCTGGTGGATGGGATCAAAGAATATGAGCAAATGCTGCAGAACAAGAGACCGACAATTCAAAATGGCCCTTGACCAAAACAACTCGCATGGAGAATACTCGACGGCGGATCAAAGCGCCGAACGCATCCACAAGGAAAAGAAGTGGCCACTGTGGGATTCGAACCCACGCCCTTTCAGACCAGTGCCTTAAACTGGCGCCTTAGACCGCTCGGCCAAGTGACCACGTGTTTATTCACCCCTCATTTAATTATAAGTACCTTCATGACCAGGAAATCCCCAATCCGTACACCTTTGCATGCGAACAACCAAGATCAATTGAACGAGATCCATTGCTTACACTTCGTTGATTGGTTGAAATGCATCAACGCCACGTCCCAGATGCTCCCCAGGAAAAAGCCTGTTTTTCCATGCCACCAAATGCTCAACGCTTTTGCTGTGCAAATGCTCACGAGCCCAAGAGCAGCACAAAATGAGCTCAAGTGGACTCTTTTCAGCTGAGCTGCCTAAAAGAGCTCATTTGCGCTTTTGCTCTCTTCTTCTTCTTCTTTCAGCTCTGTTCCAAGTTCTCTTCAAGACTAACATGAAACTTTCGAGTTGTGGGATTCTACTCGCCGCCGTGGTGGTGGCAGCTTCTGGGTCGCCTGGTTCGTCGGCGGATGCTTCTTCTTCGTGCCACATCGGTCACATTGAAGTCAGCGGTGTCGGTGTTGCCACGTACATCAAAGGCAACGCCGACACCAAAGGCAGCATCTTTGCCACTTGCCAAAGCGACGGACTCGTCAAATGCTATCGCTTTGAGGGCCGCGCCGATGCGCGCAGTGCCCCCGAAGTCAGCTGTGACGAAGCACTCGGCAATTCTTCCCATGCCACGTCCACGGTCGGCCCTGCACCGACATCGACCCCGGCACCAACGCCAGCGCCGACGCCATCCCCCCGTCCATCATCTACTACGCCGTCAGCTCCAACCAAAGAACCGACACCAGCACCGACGCCTAGCTCAACCCCGACGGCGAATGGAACAGTGTCACCTGCTCCAGAGCAAGAACAAGATCCCAAGGTGCGCGAACAACAGCAACTGCAGCAACAAGTCGACCAGTTGAACCAACTGGTGCAAAAGCAGAAGCAAATCGAAGACGCGCAACAGCAAAGAGACAAATCGTTACTTGAACAGCAAGCCAATCAGCTTGAACAGCAGCACCCCACGCTTCGTCGCCACTGAATGTTGTTGTTTTTGGATTGGACTTCTGCGCGTGGTGGCGTGTCGTGTTGCTCTCAGAATGGTCTCTTGATGCCTTCTTATCCTTTCTTTTTAAATAATGAACACCAGCAGTGAGCTCTCTGTGCTTTGCTTCTTTGTCAATTTAAAGTCGACGAAGCCGTTTGGTTCGATAACACGGCTCGTCGGTGTTGAGAGCACAAAGCCACCCAACAAAGAAGCAACCACAACAACAACAACAACAACAAGATCGACTAGAGCTGAGCGGGACTTTTCTTTCACTTCACAACGGACGGAAACAAAAACGGTAAACTCAAAAGCTCCCAACTCACGAAACGGCTCACATGGACATAAAACTCAAAACGACTGCAGATACTTTTGCCGAAAGAGCTTCTTCTCGTTTTCTTTCTCTTTGTCGGTTTTTTCTTTGGTGGGTTCTTTTGGCGCTGGAGTGGGCACTTTGGTGGGTTTCACCGTTGGGGCTTGAGTTGGACGTTTGGTTGGTGGTGCACGGGTTGGCGACGGTTTGGCAGCTCCCGTTGAAGATGGCCGTTGGGTTGGGTTGGCCAGGGTCGTTTGCATCGGATTGGACGACGGTGAAAGTGTTGATGTTGGTGTCGGTGAAGCAGCTGGCTTGGGTGTTGCTGTCAATGTCGGTGTTGCGGTTGGCTTTGGCGTGGAGGTCGCTGTTGGTGTTGCTGTTGCAGTTGGCTTTGGTGTGGAAGTCACTGTTGGTGTTGGTGTTGCAGATGCCTTTGGTGTGGAAGTTACTGTTGGTGTTGGTGTTGCAGATGCCTTTGGTGTGGAAGTCACTGTTGGTGTTGGCGTTGCAGATGCCTTTGGTGTGGAAGTCACTGTTGGTTTTGGCGTTGCAGTCGGCTTTGGTGTTGTTTTTGGTGTCGAGGTCACTGTTGGTGTTGGAGTAGGAGTCGATTTTCGTGTTGAGGTCATTGTTGGGGTGGGTGTCAACTTCTGCTTTGGTGATGGAAGCGATGAACGGGCTGCTGAGGTTTTCGACGGATTTATCATGGTGCCTTGCAGTGTGGTGGTGTTGGTTGCTAGACCGGTGCTCTGTGGTGGTGCCGATGTTGCTGGAGGTGGTGGTGTCTCAACTGGAACTTCTGTCATCGAAGGAGTTGAGTCAGTCGTTGATGGCAGCGGTGGCATCGTTGATATCGGTGGATCCGATGGTGGAATCGCTGTTGGTGGTGGCACCGGTGGGATCGTCTCTTGTGGTGGCATTGGTAGAGTCTGAGTTGCGGCTGGTTCCCGACTCACCTCTGACATCACCAATAATGAAGTTGGTGGTGATGGTGGTCTTGGTGGAGATGGCGATCGTGGTCGTCGTACGACAAGCGGCGATTGCCTGACTCTTTGACGCGTTGAAGCGCCAACACCGTTCGCTGCACCGGAACTAGCAAAGTCTGCAGAATCCGCAAACTCGGCACCAAAGTCGGACGCAACCAATAACTTGGCCGCCTCGGCGCAATTCATTTCAACTGGCTGTGGGTTCTCCATCGAATCATCAAAGGTTCCATATTGAAGGCACGTAGGAACGCCCTGATCGTTGCAACTCGCGTAGATACTTCCACTCTCATGGGGACCGCCTTTGAGAAACTGACCATTCACATCGCGCACTCGGATGGTGCCCACACGACATACTCTCGATTTTCCTGCAACGAGTGGCACCTGAAGGATCACCACAAGCAGTACCTTGACCAGAACAAGCCCGTGCGCACAACCATGGCATGTGCCGGGTGTCATACTCGAGCTTTGTCTCGCGCGCTCTCTTTGTCGCTTGTCACGCGTTGTGCGGACAACTTGCTTGCCAAACGTCGAGTATGCTTGTGGCCCTTTTCAATACAAAGAGAAGCGAGACAAATCAATGTCACACGGGCAGAGGAAACCTAAACGGCTGATCAGGTGTACCTGTAAAAGCGACAGCACATGTGAATCACCCACGAGCCAGATGGCACAAATGCCCACTCGGAACCATGTGGTCGTTTTTGAGTCGTCTTGCACTGGTTCAAAGTATTAATACAACCACAATGGTTTTCCAGCTGGGAAGAAAGAAGTGATGCTTGGTAGAAGCGTTGATGTTCAGTCTTTTGAGCCTATGGAGCCGTCTGTTGATGGTTTGGAGGTGGTTGGCTGGGCTTGGAGGCAAGGACGGTGCATCATCTTTTACGTGTTCGTTGCTTGGTCTTTCTTTTTGTTCGTTCGGCACGCTTGAAGTCACTTCTGGAGCCTCGCGTGACCACCAGAACCCTTGATTGTCTTATTCTTTCGCTTTACACAACGACTACCAGCCGTTTCACTCCTGACTGTTGGATCCACCTAATGGGGTTTTTGTACGGTGGTGATCAACTTTGGTTGTTGAAGGTGACCAGAGAGACCCATGGTGATCGCAGCAGCATGACGAGGACGCCACGCAGAGAGTACTCGTGGCACAACTGGCGTAGGTTCATCGCCAAATTCGTGCAATGAAGACCACAATGACCACAACAAGTTCACTGCCGACACCAGGAAAGACATCTGTAGATGTACGGGAAGTAAGCACTCGTGTGATTAGAGAGAACGCATTCACACCAACCACAAACTAGTCAAGCAAAATTCAGTCACAATCAGTCCACGTCGCAAAATGCCAACTCCCTAAATCGTCTGACGATGATCACCATCTCTGTGAGCACCATAAAGATCCACCAAGCGGTTCTCCAAATATGCCACAATGAGACTGACTTCACGATCTCCTTTCAAGTCGTGCGCTGTTCTGGCACTGACGAGCGCTCTATTGAAGTTCATTTCTGGAACATTGGCAACAAGCCACTGTAAAACGTTCCAGACACCAACTTGACATGCGACTTCCAACGCACACTGTGCATGGGTGTTGCTGTTGTCTCCATTGCAGAAATACTTGACAACACTCAGGTGTCCACACTCGGCAGCTGCACAAACGGCTTTGATGGAGCTTCTATCCGTTTGTTGCTGATGCAGGTACTTTACTACATGAACGTGCCCAGAACCTGCAGCGAGATTCATTGCATTGGCAATACACCCTTCTTCACGATTCTCATGAAGAAAGCGGACCACATGCAAATGCCCACATCGTGCAGCACAGGCCAGTGCTCGAGTCGTGCAGCCCTCGTGCCGATTCTCATGGAGATACCGCACAATACTTAAGTAGCCCGATTCGGCTGCAGCATCCATCGCTTCGGTTGTGCATCCTTCTCGACGATGTTGATGGAGAAACTTCACCATTTCCAAAGATCCACGTTGAGCGGCATTATCCATCGCTTGGGTCGTACAGCCTTCGCGTCGGTACTGGTGAAGAAACTGAACCACGTTCAGATGTCCATTACTTGAAGCGGTGTCCATTGCGCTGGTAGTACAGCCCTCACTACGATGATCATGAAGGAACCTGACGACTTCCAAATGACCGTTCGCAGCAGCTTGATCCATCGCTGCGGTTGTGCAGCCAAATCCAGAGTGATGCAAGAGTTGAACAATCTCGATGCTTCCACTAGCAGCTGCCCAATCCATCGCACGACTTGTGAACCCGGTAATCTTGTAGTCAATGAGACATTGGATGATTGAGAGGTCCTTGTGATGTGCGGCAGCCTTGACAACGTTTCTAACGAGCTCTTTGCCGGAACACGAGTAAAGAGCGCTCACACCCATCGCAGGTTTATGGCTTTGGAATGTTTGATTCAATGTGGCTACCAGTTCGGTGGATGCATCTTCCAACAGATACATGGCAGACTCGATACTGTCACACGACATCGCAAGAGTCAATGCAATGATCTGCTCTTCGGCTGGTCGTGCTTTGATACCAGAATACTCCAGCAAGGTCCTTCCATTCCGACAGCAAGCAGCTTTAGCTGTCAGAAACCGGCGACTCTTTTCACAGCCGCAACAAATCTCCCACAGAACCTCTCTATGCTCTGCACAATCCCATTCAAGCCGTTCTACCACACTCGTGATAGCAATGGAGCACCAGCAGTTGAACCCAAAGTTCTGTTTCACATACGTCCGCAAATCACACGGACCATCCTCCAACCAACGCCGAACGCTGGCCAGAGAAGTGCCTCGACCATGATCCATTAGAAACCTGATAATCTCGGCACTAGTGCAACTAGCTTCACCCATTGCAACGCCAAAAACCCACTCTGGACATCCACCGACTTGGCTCAATCGACCATAAACCCATTCAAATACTCCAAGGTCACCAGCCGACGCACTCCAGATCAACATGTTGCCACTCACTTCTGCCATGGGGAAGCGATCCAGCACCCACTTCAACCCAGCGAGTCGTCCATGTTGCACCACTTTCGCCATAAAACACTCCGTGTCTATGAAAGTGTCGGATTGCGTAGCGTGTCTCGGCAAGACGTGTTGCTTGCCATAGCAGCACTTGGTAGTAAACAATGTCGTCTGCAACAACTCCACGATCGCCATGTCCCCTACCATGAGGGCAGCTTCCAAAACACATTGCGCACAACAAATCAGCTTGTTCGCATGTGCAAACCGGACAATCTCCACTCGTTTTTGGCAAGCAGCTGCCACGACCGCTTGCTGCACGTCGTCGATAAGTCCATTTTCCAAAAGAAAGCGAAAACCAGCCACATCTTCCACGTGGTCGGCAAAAGTCGACCGCAGGGGCACACATTGTCGTTGGCGATGGTCCCACAGCCACTTGATGATCTCCACGCGGCCACACGCAGTTGCTGCCTGGCATGCAACGGTAGTGAGAAATCCATGGTTGGGTTGATACATCGCCGCATACTCCAGAAGCTTCTTCATGGCGTCCAGTCGGTTGCTGCACACGGCTGTTTCCAGCGCGTACGCCACTTGCTCGCTCGAAAAGCATTTGCCAAAGTGCTCGTTAAAGAGCACAAACGCCAATACTTCCAGGGCAGTCGTTACGCGATCGCTTTGGACCAGTTGGTACAGTGGCAGATGGTACAAATCCAAGAGACCCAGACAGATCAGCGCCTCAACATGTGGCAGTTGCGGCCGCCACCTTGTTGTGGCACCCGCGGCGGCGGCGCCGATCCGTGCGCGTTCGGTCCAAACCAGTTGCACAATTGTCAGCATTCTTTGCAGTTGGTGCACAAACTTACAATGAAAAACGCCTCCTCACTGGCAAACGTTTCCCTCCATTTGCTTGCTGGCAGTCAGCTTCCATCCATCCCCTCGCGCGTCTCTGCTCTTGCGTAGATGTTGATCTTCCGCGGCAAAAGGGAAACTCGTACTTTAACGGAGAGAAGAATCCTGGCACTCCAATGCCCGAGGGTTTGATGGGAATGGAAGCAGTCTGTTGCTGTCGTGTGGCTACTCGCAGACCCGGTCATCGCCCCCCCCCTTCCCCCCCCCCCCGCCGTCGACTCTCTGCATATCGGTCGCCTCACTGGGTCATTTGACTTCAATGACGCCATATTACGCTGGACCCATCGTGATGGGGATGTGACATGGTGGGCTTGCAGGTGACTCCTATTGAAGGAACGTCCAGTCGAGCGACCGATTGGCGATGATTCTTCAACAGCTCCACCTCTCTCAAAGCATGACTTCCTGCCAAATGCCACTCACAGCACGTGTCACCTCTGAAAGCGGATGTTGACGATCGTACAAGTGAATTGTGACTGCCATCCCCCTTTGGACTTGATTGGACCTGATGCAACGGCTAAGGCAGTGCCAGGTGTGGATCGGTCTCGCTTCTCGGAACTCGGAAGATCCATTCGGAATGGCTCCAAACAGCCGTCACTTGCGGATGCATTGCAGAACAACGCCGAGTCTGCAAGGAATCTGCTGGAAGATGCCCCCCCCGGAGCTGATCGAGTTGTTGAGGGAGTCGATCACTCGAGAAAAGGATCGACAGCACACGTTCATTTCGTACAACTCCTTTTGGTATTCCTCCACCATACTCATCCAAGGTCTGCTACCTTTGATGGACCTGGCAGCAGCCTTTGCAAACCTCATGCTTGTTCGCTTCTGTCATGACGCTGAGTTTGGCTGCACGCCGGCCGCGATGGATCGTGCAGGTGCAAATGGTCAATTGGGAGTAGTGAAGTTGCTTCACGAGCATACTGCACCTCACCAGCGATGGATTTTGGGTCGACGTGTTGTGCAGATCCTTCAAGAGCACCGTCACGAAGGTTGCACGATCCAAGCCATGGACAGCGCTGCCCAACAGGGACATTGGGGCATTGTCAACCTTCTCCATACACACCGCCAGGAAGGCTGGACAGGAGAGGCAATCCATGGCACGGCATGCGCAGGCGACATGCCTATGGTGCAGTTTCTGCATGAACAACTCGTGAAGGGTTGCACCACCCAAGCAACAGACAGTGGGGATTGCAAGGGCTAACTATCTGCATGTCGTCAAGTATCTCCACGAGCATCGTCAAGAAGGGTGCACCACGGATGCTATGTGCGACGCGACATTGACTGGGGTCACGCGCGCGTGGTGATGTTTCTTCACGAGCAACCGACTGAAGGATGCACTGCACGAGCAGCTCAAATGACTGCACGGAATGGGCATTGGAGCATGGTCAAGTATCTCTGCGTGGTTGAGACGGAAACCGCAGATGCGTAGCAAGTATTGGAGGCTGCATGCTCGTCTGGCAATTCGAGTGCGGCGCAATGGCTCGTGGACAGCGTTGACGATTTGGACTATGAGAAAGCTCTGTGCATGTGCATGGCATGCGTGTGAGGACGGAGGAGAAGAAGCGCATTGAGACCTGTCCGCGATCTCGGTTGGACTCGACTCCTGAGCTCCACGATGAGCAGAGGAGAATGAGTTGACAGTTGAGTGCGGCGTGAGGGTCTGCAATCTCGCAAAAGTAATGCTTCTGATTCGCTCAAGGCTCCACGAAGCCACATGCTTCATAACAATTCCCATCCACAGTGCTCCCCGATACTCGATGGTCCATCGGCACAGTTCATTTCTTGGCGGTTGATTGCTCCACTCGCCCCACTGGTTGGTTTGCCACCAACTCTGATCAGAGTGCATGTGGCTATTGTCTGCATGTGGAATCGCTGATCAACCTGTTTCTGTTGGATTTGTTCGTTCGTCCACTGCGCAAAGTCGTAGTTTGCGATCAAGCATGCGGTGCTGAGGTGGTGGTGGTGGTCATTTGCTCGTGAAGAAGGAACATGGCAAAACGTTGCGAGTCGGGTACTCTACAAGCCGCCGTGAAGACCGCTTTGGAAGAGGCAAGGTTGTGTTGTTTCAAAGCATGGAAACATCAGTTCTGCAATGCTGCTAATAGATTGTCTCGCTATTATCTTGGACACAATCAATGCGGAGAAATGTAAATGCCTTCTCCTGCAAACCACATCGTGTGCTCATCACGAATGGTCGTGGCGCTCACTTCCTGCTGCCCATTGATCGGACAGCGTGGACAATTGGAGTCGTCAAACCGCGTGACTGACTTGGTCACCAAGTATCGACCTGTGGCTGCGCTCTTGAGTCGAACCAGTTGATTGCGTTTCCAGGTCGCGTCTTCTTCGCATTGTTCACCCTGCGCCGCACTGCATTGGGCAGTTTCCTGGCATTCTACGAGCCAGGTGTCGTTCTCGTCTCCTTCGCCAGCTACGCCAAAGCCACTCACTTCATGGTTGCGTTGGGTCAGTGGCGCCGCAAAGCCATGAGTGTGGAGGTTGCGTCTGGTGGGTACATGTTCCAGGCGGATGCGCGCACCGCAAGTGATCTTGGAGCCTGAAGCCACCACCACGTGTCAAAACTCTCTTTCGCGTACGACAAGCCAGCAATCAAACGTACCAACTTTGCAGGAGGCATCATTGTCGCCTTCTTTGACCAGCCAATAACTGTTGACGTCATTTCGGGAGCCATGGGAAGTCACCGATTGTTGGCCGCTTCCACTTCCATACGCGATCTCATGCGAGTGCAAGCGAAAGCGAGACTCTTCGTGGACCAACTTGATGGTACTTCCGCACGTGACATGCTCAAACTCGCGAGGAACTACCAAAAGAAGTCCATCAGTCATATCCGGTGAGCCGGTCAGAAAAGTCCGCCCGAAACGCACCGATGAGGTCCGCCGAGGCATCTTGCACACAGGCTTCTTCGCAAGTGAACGGATGATGGTCGCAAGTGACTTCGCGCACGCGTCGACGCGCTTCGCACTCACAAAACCCCGATCTTCCCGACGGAATGGTCTGCGTGCACGACATATCTTGGCGTGGCTCGCGCACCCCGTGAGGATCGCAATTGGACGTCGCGCGGAACCGCACGCACCACGTCTTCTTGGTGAGTTCTTCCTCATCATCTTCATCCATTTGGGCCCACGCCGTCAGCTGTCGCTTGGGCGCCACCGCCACCAACAGCAGCCAAACTAGCAACACGTGGACGCGCATCATGGACTTCATGGTCTCTTTGACAACAATCGATCTTTTGGCCACACCACGAACCACACGAAATACGGTATCATACACTAGTACCGTAGAAGTCAGGGGTAATTCCGATTTGATCGAGTTGACTCCGCTAAAGTCCGTTTGGGGACCTCTCAAACTGAATGGTTCAGGCTTCTATAAAGTGCTAGAGGTCAACCGCCATTCTGCTATGACGACATCACCGAATGACCCAAGCTACCCACGATCAATCAAACACTTGATAATGATATTTGCCATTGGTAGAGGGTCCTTCGGCCATTGCAATACCCACCATCCACTCTGTCCATCCATTCACCTCATCTAATTCGACTCAATAAACACTCAAAACAACTCGAGATCTTCGATCTGACGGCGCCCCAATTCCACATGTTGTCCGCTGATCGCTCGTCAGCTCATGGTGTGTTCAGCAAAAACAAACCAGAGAGGTAAAGCGTGACTGCTGTACCCTCTTCTCCAGAGTTCGCCATGCTCGATTGCAACTAGCAGAACACCCTGCGCACAAATGATTGGCTTGAACTCCATCCGATCCTGAACCTCTTCCTTCTGTGACATCCTGCCCCCCCCCCCCCCCCCCACCCCCTTGTTAGAGATCATCCAGCCATCCACCAAAAGGCCCTCAGATCGACCAATGCGATCAACCTTGGGTCGGCAATCACAGCGCTTGGACATGCGGGCGAATCCTGAGTGTTTCTGGGAGTCGGGGCTCCCCACTGCGTCCAAACCAAGTTGACACTCGTCAGCATCTCGCAGCGATCGCTGGATCCTCAGAAAAAGAAGAGGACAGGTGATGCCTCTTCCCTCCAATGGCTCGTCGTCCAAGCGACATCAAGTGCCACGCTGGCAGCCAGTAGAAATGATCGCAGACCAACTCATCCCAATCGGAGCTGGCACCACCAACGGCCACCTTGGCGTGGAGCCCGTGGATAAGCCTCCAGCCAAGAGATCGTTCTTTAGATATCAACCGTCTTGAAGGCCAGCACCGAGAATGTGGAAAGCACGAACAGCGCCAAAGGAAGAGCCATGCGAAAGTCCGATCCTGCAATACACAAGCAGTCCAGTACCGGGTGGTTAGCAGACTGCCATTTTGCGTTCCAATCCTTTGGTCAATAGCTCACCTAGTTTCGTGAACTGGTCCGTGCCATAGACCGTCACCGTCAACTCGGCGACGGAAGAAAACACATAGATGACGCCCGTGTACACGCCATTCTGATTGAACCCATGGCGAGTCTCCTGTACTTCTTTGCATAGAATGCCGACCTGCAGTGCATCCATTTCGGTTGGTTGAGTTGGAGCTCATATGGTGTTTGACGACCAACTACAACTGCTTTTACAACTCACCACCGAGTACGGAAACACCAAGTCGACCACGCGATACAGTCCCGCGACCACAAACGCAATCTGGGTGACCATGATGGAATGGTTGCGCACAGTCACCGCGACAACCAACGCCGCCACTGCACACAAACGCAGAAGTGTTTCAACACAATGAATGATGAGCAACAAGGCGACTTCATGAACACAACAGTTTGGTTCGGTACCGCTGAGCAAGAGCGCGCCAAAGAAGAAATTGACCAAAGCACCCAATTCTGCCAGGCGCGTCGGCAAGAAAACCAAAAGCACCAGTGACACGAGTGCTTGAAAGCCGTACATGTACATCCACGAGTTGTTGGCGGTCTCCAGTCCGTGTTTGTACTCCTGCACGTCGTGGGACGAGCAGCCAGCAGCTTGGTTGACGTATTTGCAGCCATGGTAAATGTTTTCCGCCCACCACGGGAAGATCTGACCCTGAAACGACAGCCATCCAAAGCTACAAGACCATGAAGCCAAGGTGAGTGCAGTGATGCCAATGGCGCGACGTGGAGCATGCAAGAAGACGTACTACAAGACGAAATGCACCACACAGAGCAAGCGAAACAGCCGAGGCGCAAAGCGAATCTGATCCACCGTCTCCTCCACCAATTGCTGGATAGGAGGTTGATATGGTGGGGTTTCCTGCGGATGTTCGGGGCGAAGACCTGGAGCCATGCATGACAGCCATGAAAGCCACCGTTAGAGGATGATAATGGATAATCGGTTGAAGCAGCACCGCCAACGCACATATGGTGAGCAAAATGACCACCACGAGAACTCCTAAAATGCCGGCAAACGCGTAGAAAATGCTGTGCTTGCTGATCTCAGTCGCAAACGTGATGGACGCAACGTGGTATCGAAGGGTGAACATGCCGCAGAGACCACCGATACTGCCCCAAAAGCACAGCGCGGCCTGGGCGTGCAATTGAAACTCGATGGGCAACACGTCCATCATCCGCGCGCGGAGCGAGACCTATGATATGTGGTGACCCGTTCCGTCAGTTGCTGCATGCTGGACGTGTTCAACTGACTTGCAACGACACCAAACCAACCTGCATGAACAAGAACCCGACAACGTAGCCGACAGTGCTGAAGAAGATGATGGCGCGGTGGGACGCAAACGCCAGACTCGCCGAGCTGAACAAACAGCCCGAGATGGGCGTCAGCACCAAAGCCACCAGCAGCAGTCTGGTTCGTCGCCCGACTTTCGCCAACGAACGATCCGAAGCGGCGCCGACCACCGGTGCGAGCACCAATGGAATCAATGCCGGCAGGATCACGGCCTGGAAATCGCCAACGTGCATCGACCGCAGATACGAAGCGCTGATGTTGATGAACACGGCATCTACACAGTTCAAAATGAGCGATTCGTCAGTACTTGACCGATATCCATTTCCCAATTTGCACACGGCACAAACGCTCTCACAGGCGGCAGAGTACGGCGCCCAGGGAAGGCCCAGCACAAGGCACGTCATGACATGGTACCACTCAAAGGGCTTGCGGCCAATGGCGTTGCCTAGCCGATCCATGGGTCGTTGTTGTAGCAAAGGAATGGCTGGTGGCTTTGGTGTCTGTAACCCTTCCAAGGGGGAAAAATCGACATTGATCTGGCTGGGCAGGTTTGCTGGGCGGGGCTCTCGCTGGCGCGAGAAGTTCTTGCCGCCGCCAAAGTTCTTCTCGCTCATGTTTCCGTCGCTGGTGTACACTTCGGAGGAATCGGCCGCCAGCATCACAATGGTCTCGGAGCGTTCCATGGCGGCGCTTTGGTTCGCGTTCTCCCTCCAAACCATGCGGACTCGTCTTTACTCAGATGCTCACACCCCACCCCACCAGCTTTTCGACCAAGAATAGATGATGGCGTCGGGTCCCAAGCCCCACGTCCCATGCATCTGGTGACCCACAACCGACTGGGAAGTCACACGCAGGAAAAGCTAAATGGAACTGGAAGGAATGTGCGGTCGGCCCGAGGGGGTTCGGTTGCCGTCACTCTCCAATCAGACCGCCATGATACTCATTTTGTATGGTGCTGAGTATGGGAACGCGCGGAGCTCGTGCCAAACGAGTTGGTTGTGTCTTGGACGAGAATGGTCGATGGAGGATCAGCGACACCTGACGAAAGAAAGCCACGTCCTTTGGATTACAACGCGCTTCTATGGCAACTATTCTCCTACTCAAATGATAACATGAAGACCCTACGAGTCGAACGGTAGATGGGTTGGGTTGGGTTGGGTTGAGTTGTTCTGGAAGAACGAGAGAAGCACCAACACAATGCTTCTTTCATTCCGAGCTCCTGTAGATGTTCGCCATTACTTCTTGGATGGGGATTGGGCTGATGTGGTCGCTTGCATGGTGGTTGTTGATGAAGTGGTCGGTGTGGACGAGCCTCTCAACGCAGTTGTGGACGTTGAAGTCGATGCTTTGGAATTCTTCAAGGGCATGGAAGCACTTGTCTTGGTGGTGGCTTTTGAAGGCAATGCTGCGCTCGTTCTCAGTTGATTCTGTGGGGAAGCAGACACTAGCGTGGATGTTGAGTGCGTGGTTGGTGTCAGAGACGGTGACGAAGAAGCCAATTGCGAGATGGGGTCCAAAGGTGGCGATGACACCTGTCTTGGCATAGAAGTCGGAGTCGGAGATGCCAATGAAGGGATCCTGGTAGATGTCAGTCTCGGCACCGTTGTGGGAGGCGAAGTCGTCACCTTTGGCACTGACGTCGGTGTCGAAGTGGCCAGTTTAGTAGGAGTTGTTGTCGGGGCCGAGGATGTACCAGATGGAGGCGACGTCTTGGTCTTGAACGCTTCAGCGCAATTCACCTCTGGTGGATTTCCATAATCGACATACCCTTCATGAAGAAAACACTTGACGCTGCCATCGCTGTAGCAATTGGCAAAAATGCCGCCTTTGGTGTAGCGATCCCCCTGGATGTACTTGCCCATGCCGTGCACTTGGACATTGTTGACCATACACGAAGACGCCGAGGCCAGGGCGAGGCCCATCATCGCAATGACCAATCCTTGAGCTGTTGCTCGGATCATTTCAATTGGAAGCTCAATTCAATTGCTGCAAGCGACGGGATTGTTAAAGATGAAGAGAATTGAAGAGTGAAGGGAGCTGCAGCAAGAGTCGGGGCACAACCATCATATCCTACGAGACACGGCATGAGCTTCAAAGAGAGAAGTGGAGCATGGGCACAGAGCTGCCATCCAATTATCCACCACACACCTGATCCGAAAGGACCGAGCGCGATCTGATGCAATAACCATCAACTATGAGTCCAACAGACGGCGCACAGCTGGCTGGCCACACGAAAAGGCTCATCAACTTGTCCTTGGGCATGCAACGTCCAGCAACCTCCCACATCATCAGTACTTGAATATTTGGCAATCAGGAAGTGCACAAGGGAGTTGTCTTGTCTGCTGCGTTTCCTTTCACATCGATGTTATTCAGCTGCACGCATTTTCGACCACAGCCACTGTCATCCTTTTTTCTGCATGTTGACAGCATATTTGGATGGAATTGGGTGGGTTGCGTGCATCGTTGCATGGGATTTGACTCGAAATGCGTCGCTACATGTGGTTGGTGCGAATCCTACCAACAGGTGGCTGGGGTGAACCCAGCTGTTTCGAAGAGAGTGACACAAATAACCCATTGCACCTGATCATTCCGCTTCTTCTTAACACCAATTGATCCTTGTCAGACTATCCAGATGATCCAGATGACACCAACAGAAGCTTTTTCAAGGCAACACACGACACAATTGGCAGTTGATCAATTTGAGACTACTCGATTGTATTAACCAGATTTCGGTCACATGGGAGCATTTACGTTTTGGTCTTCCTTTTGTTTTGCGTTGTTTTCGCTTGATGTCCACTCTTTCTTGTGGTGTAGGACTGCACTCACTTTCAAGTATCTCAACTATTGCATTCTTCAACTGAAATCAACTACTTTTCTTGATGGTGAGCTAAATGGTGTGTTGTCACTGATCCAATCCGTTGCGTTTACTACTGGACAGAATACAGTTGTCGGATTGCTTGAATATCGAGTTCAGTGAGGCTGTTGCCATAACCGAACAGCTTGGCTTTAGAAGGATCGCAATGAGATTCGACTGGAACAATACACTTGTGCGCGATAGCAGTCTCGTTGACGTCACAAAACTTGACCGAAGCGTATTTGTCGTGCGGCAAACACAGCGAGTTCTCCCGGTAATGCATGATGGAAGTTGGGTCATATGTCAGCTTTTTTCTCTGATAGTCCTTGGAGTAGTACATGGCATCGATGAGAAGGCGATCGCGCAGCACCACCACCGTGCGATCTGGATGGCAATGCTCGTGACCGAGTCCGATCAAGTGGCCTAGTTCATGCAAGTAGTGACCATACGTGTGACATCCTTCACCCACGTTCAGTGGCACCGTTTGAACAGAAGGATTAAATCCCACGCTTGCATAACAGCCCGCCTTGTCGTTGCTGAATTGAGCGCGGCTGGTGCAACCATCGCACACCGCTGGATCACTGCCGTAACGCTGTTTGCACTGGTCAAATGGTACAAACTCGAGACGCTCCGTGCGCGTCTTGAACTCGTTCATGGCGTCCATCATCATTTTGTGGTGATCTGTCGGAAATTTGGTCGAAAATTCATAGCACACGACGCCCTTGGGCCATGTGTTGGCGTGATTTGGCACCAAAAGTGCCAAACGACGTTTCTGCGCGGAGAGCTGGTCACACGGAATGCGTTGGTGCTCAAAGCGGTCGGCGAGGCCTCGGTCCATGAAGCACGTTGGGGTTCCATTGCTGCAAAAGGCGTAGACACTTCCGTAAAGGTATCTAGAACCCACGAGGTATCTTGTGGTACCGTGGGGCCACGTGATGCCGCCGACCGTGCAAACAGGCAAGTTGAGCGACGACAGACAGCGCGCGACAGTACCGTGGGCCATCCAGAGACAAATACATACCAACAGGCTTCGCGTAGAACTCCAATTCGTCATCTTCATGGCAGCGCTTTCGTTTGCTTTGCTTTGACTTCTTTTGCTTTGCGCTGAGTCGTCGACTTCTTCGTGGCGAGCTAAAAAGGAAAGTGAAAGGCAATCGCTGACAAGGCCAGGGGAAACTTCAACTGCTTCAGTTCCAAAACACGGTGTAAATGGGTAAAAGATTCATGGGATCTTACGCGCAGGTTTTGGTGCAAGTGGTGAATCTGTTCGTCGAGCAAGGGGAAACCCTGACTTTAGAAACATGACAATCATGAAGAGGAGATTTGATCTCTTGGATTAGGGGCCCTCCAACCAATCAGCTACTCTGCGTCATCAGACCAATAACGGATCAGATACCCTATGAATCTCTGCTGGTGGAGGTCACGAATCGTGACCTCCACTATTCGTTTCGTGACTCACGAAGCGAATCTAAAATGGAGCTCTCAACTTGGTCGTAGCACAAACAGTCGCGTCAGGTGGATACAATTGCTGGATGACCTTTACATCCAGATCCGTGAGATTCTTACGATAACTAGACGACTTGTGCTTGGTGCGGTAGAAAGGCTTTTCGGTGTCACAACGCGTTCATCCTGGCACACTGAGTGGTGTTCCATGGTTGTGGGAAGAGTAGCCTTTGGTCACACATATCGAATGCCGACGAGGCATTCGATGTGTGTCTTCTCTTGCTTCCATGCAGTCCCTTTGCCTTCAATCAGAATGGCGTGTACACTGATGAATGAATCATCCTTTTCCCTTTTGTGAAGGCTGTTAACTGATGCAACTGCACTGTCTCGAATCTTCTGTGGTGACCAGGATCGAACTGCACTGCTTTCTTCTGCTCTCTTGGGTCGCAACGGTGGGAGTCTTTGCCTTTGGTACCGCAGATACTAAATGCACGGAGGTAAGGTGGTGGTCCGTGCTTTTTTTCAATTGAAAATGGGTTTAGTGAAACAAACATAAACATTTTGGTATACTCATTCGCATTTTGACCAACCATTTGACTCAATGAAATCCCCTTGTTTGGCTCAAAACCCATCCGCTGGACAATGCGCATACATACGTACAAGCATACCACAGGAACGATTGGAGCCCTTGATGCATAGCGACAGCGACAGCGACAGCGAGTGCTCGTACGCGATGGCTTTGGATCATGGTTGAAGACGGGCAAATTCAATGCCATCGCATCTCCAACTTCACTCGTTTCTGAATGTGGTGCTATCCGCCCGTCATTTACTCGGCAACTTCTGCTGTTGTGTCATCCAAGTCGCTCAACAACAATTCCACAGGAAACCCTGAGTTTAAGTCCATCAAGCCATAGAAAGAGAACAGTATCCCTGACTTTAAGAACCTCACTAGACGTGTCCCACAGGAACGTTTCGCATCGTCGTCATCAACCAATCAGAAAAATTCGCGGACAAAAAAAGGGAATCCGTCTCTAACTGAAATGCGTGGCATTCTACTAACTGATACACTTGCAGTCTCAACTTCACGCTTCACAAAAAGTGGTGATGGTGCAACAAGAGCAACTGGAAGATGCTCACGAGGTGCTGATCCAGTCACCTTCTGAAGGAGATTTCAGCGCCTTCGAGTGCGTTTCCGAGGGAAAACACCGCACAGATATCGCCGAACTCACTTCGCTGGAAGTCGAAGTGCAAGAAAAGCCTATTCCGCTCCTCCAGCGCCAGAATTCTCTGCAGCAAGCACGCAACTTTTGCACCAAGATGAGCACGTATCACCTGATGACGTGTCTGATTCTTGCGATGCCGTACGCGCCGTACAACGCTATCAGTAGGTCTCTTGCTCTGATACGCTCTCGGTCGCTTGATGTGCTTTGTGATCACTAACATTTGGTGTCACAACCTTCTCAACAGCCGTCATCTTCTTCAACGTGCGCTCCAGTTACTCGCAAAAGATGGGAATCACTGGAGACATCCAGCCGATTCTGCTGCCAACGTTTCTCAACATCGTGTTAGCATCCATCTTTGGCGCCATGTCGGACCGCTCACTGAGTAAACTCGGTCGACGCAACTTGCTGTTGGTGGTTGCCATGGTGCTGTTACCGGTGTGTGGTTGTCTGTACGGTGCCGCCGGCGTCTTGTTCCCTTCCCACCACGCTGTGGTGTTTCTGGTTTTGGTGGGTTTCGTACTAGGCATGTTGCTTGTCGAAGTAAGTGATCAAAGTGCTTTCGTTAACTGATGCGGGCCGCCTCTCACCTACGTTGTGCACTTCATAGATCTCTTTGCGAGCGCGCGTAATGGACATTCTGCCCATTGAGTACCAAATCCATGCTCAAGCTGCAATGTGTTTTTGGGGAAGCATCGGCAGTCTCTTTGCGCTGACAGCGCTGAGGAACCACTCGGAAGAGATCGGCGACGCAGAACAACTGGACAAGTGGGACGTTTTCTACTTGTTTCTGTATGCGCTTTTGATCCTTGAAGTCTTGCTGTCTTTCACCATCTGTGAGTGTCGTGATGCTTTTGTTGGAATGGTTGGTATTGCAAGATCTAAAGGAAGTTTGAGTGTATGACGCGCAGGTTTGCGACCTGAACACCCACAAGACAAGCCGTACCACAATCCGCCCTTTTCACGAGTGGCTCGTGAAGCGTTTGAGCAAGTGCGCTTCGCGCCGAGAATCTTTCGACTGCTCTGTGTGGTACACTTCGTCCTGTAGTGAGTGCATGTGCTTCACTTCTCAAACAATTCGTTGTGCTGACGACCGGTCAATGTATATCATTGTTGAAGCTTCGGCTGGTTGACTTTTCGCGATCAGATATATTCATGGTGGGAGATCAACGTGTACGATGGCTGCAGAACGTCTGACGATAAGTGTGACAACGACGGAACGTCGCGCTTTGAGGACGGAAAAGATAAAGCCATAGATACGTGGATCGCGATGTCGGGCTTCCAGGCTCTGGTGGCGTTCCTCGTGCTGGTTTTCGTGCCAAAGAGGCTCTTCGAACTGAAGACTTTGGTCACGTGGTGTGTGGTAGGGCTCTTCATCAGTGGTAGGTGACTTTTACGACCTCATAGCCGTCATTGGGGCATTCTTGATTGCTCGTGGTCTGACTTGACTGGAACAATGCCTTCTAGATGTCAGTCTGATCATCGCTGTTTCAGTTAACAGTTCATCACTTGATGTAACGACCGTCGCGTTTGTGATCTCGGGTCTTTATCGCTGCGTCGACATGATATTTCCGTACTCTGTGGTGGGTCATCCTACCTCCCCTTGGTCACTCGTGATTGAGTTGACGTTTGTCTCTTTCAGATTGGCATCCTGTGCAGAGAAATGCAAGAATCTCCCTTTGCCTTCAATCAGAATGGCGTGTACACTGGTGTTATTTACTTGTTTTCGTCCATCGCAGACCTCACATCGCTAGTGTATGGTACCGAACAGTTCGCCAAGATTGGTAAGTGCGGCTATATCCTTGTGCTAAAGAACGGTTAGCTGAATGTAATCGCACTGTCTCACTCTTGTGTGGCGACCAGGATCGAATTGCTTGATGGCACTTCCTCTTCTGCTCTATTGCGTCGCGACGGTGTGCGTGTTTGCATTTGGCAACGCAGATATTTAACGGACGGTCGGAGTTTGTGATGCCGTGTGTGCAACTCCTTCTGCCATTTATTTGATATGAGAGTGGTTCAATGGATTAATTAAACGTTCTGTCAATTGCCATCAGCACTGCTGTAACTCAAGAGTGTTTCTTGTGCAAATTTTGACCACCATTCTGCACACAAGCCCGCTAATGAATGAATTGACTTTGTTAAACCATTGACTCGACGCACAAACATGCAAAAGACACAAGAAATCCCATGTGTTTAAGCGCTAGAAGCAACGGACTGCACAGGTAGCTGACTAACTGTTGCCCAGTCAAATCGCTTGGGCTGGATGCGCACGGGGCCTTTGATGCGCAACGACAGTGACAGCTCGTATGAGATGGCTTTTGGGTCACGGTTGACAATGGGCAGATCGAATTTACTGAGCAGTGACGCCATTGCGATTTTGATCTCCATCAGTGCCAGGCGCATGCCCAGACACTGGCGAGGCCCCGCATTGAAGCTAATGAATTTGAAAGGAGACACCGGAAGCAGTTTATTGCTGGCATCCAACCAACGCTCGGGAACAAACTGTTCAGCATCCTCGCCCCATGCACTGGTGAGACGACCAAACGCGTATACTGGTATACTCACACGTGTGCCTTTCTTCAGCACTGTGCCATCCGTCAACGTGACATCTTTCAGCACCATTTTGGAATTCAGCGGGATTGTCGGGTACAAGCGGAGGGTCTCTTTGGCCACGGCTTCGAGATATGTGAGATTGGCAACCTGTTCCATACTGGGCACCTGCAGCTGTCCTGTGGTTAATTCCGGAAGCTCTTCAGCAAGTTCCCGGCGGATCTTGGTCAGCACGCGAGGATGGCGGTTCAGATTCACGACCATCCACGACATGGTCAGCGCCGTTGTGTCTCGACCAGCCAGCACAAAGTTCATGGTCATGTCGCGGATGGCCGCGGCATCCACTTTGTGCACTTGTGCCTGGGCGGCTTCGTCTTCTTTGCCGTGCTGAATCTTGGGCACATGCGTCAAAAACAGCGAAATAAGGTCATCTTCATCCTCTAATCGGTGGGGTTTGGCTGGTTTGTCTGAATCGGAGTTAGCCGTGTTTTCATTGTGGAGTTGCAACGACTTGGTTACGATGCCGAAGACCCAGTTGTTGATCAGCGACATGGACTTTTTGTATTCCCCCTCCATGCCGACCCCCAGCCAGCGTTTGATCTTCCAGAGCCACATGGGCTGGTGGAACCGATTCTCCAGGG
The DNA here is from genome assembly GCA_027475765.1 of Paralagenidium karlingii. Classification (NCBI taxonomy): domain Eukaryota; phylum Oomycota; class Peronosporomycetes; genus Paralagenidium; species Paralagenidium karlingii. The sequence goes on along the minus strand of JAMFLO010000134.1, from coordinate 49,121 downwards.
TTGACGCTGTCTGTTTCAGCGCGGTTGTGAAGCTCTGGTCCAGATCGTTCTCCAGCGCATGCATCTCCACACCAAAGCCGATCTTAGTGAACACATCCAATGTGAATCGAGCCATCAGCTGTGCGAGATCAAAGGTTTCAGCACCATCTTCAGTACCACCCCCACCACTGGTGCTTTCAGCGGCATTTGCGTCAGGCTGTTCGACTGTCGTAGCTGGCCCTTCAAACACCTCCTTTTGCTTTTCCGCCACTTTGGTTTTTTGTTCAGCAATACCATTGGCTGATACCATTTCCGCCAACTTTGCACAGAACAATTCAGTCTTCTCCATCACCACTTTTTCCATCTTGGATTTCAGCTTGGGAAGTGCAAACAAGTGGCTGGCTGTCTTGCGCTGATGGAACCACTTAGCGCCGTCAACAGCGAAGATGCCCTCTCCAAAGATCTCTTGGAAGATTTCAGCCATGCGTTGGCCCTTGCCGAAATGGTCAAATAGATTGCGTGTCACATCCTCAAAAGCTTGGCTGGAGCACAGCACCACAGACGGTGGTGTGCCCAGCATTTTCAGCCGCCAGTGCTTGCCGTTGTGGCGCTTGCACTGCTCCGTGAACCAGTCGTGGAGCCGAGGAAGTTGCTCAAACATGATCTCAAAGGTATTGCCCACCACCGGAAGCGTCTTCTCTGGCGCTGGCAGATCCGCGATGGCGCGCTCTTTGGCATTGGGTAACGCCGCTAAAGTGAACAGAACAAGCACAAGCGCGACCACAACACCTAGAACCGTCGCAGCAGTTAAAGCCAAACTGCTGAAAAAACTCAGCAACAACACTTCACTCATGATCTCAATCGTTCAAATTGCAGCCAAAACCTTCGTGAAAACCCTTGCTGAAAGGCTGAATGACTCCAACAAGCTTTTCAGCCAAAAAGGCGATCTTTCAAACAAGAAGCCACACCATCGCCACACCAACTAGCAGTCAGGTTGAGGTCGGACAAAGGATGGACACTGGAGTCACAACTCAAAAGGATGACAATCAACCAAATGTGTGGTACGAATGTGTTGGAAGGACACTGGAGTCACAACTCAAAAGGATGACCATCAACCAAATGTGTGGTACGAATGTGTTCAGCAGGTGGTAGATGGAAATGTGAAAGGTCGCGACTCTTCAAGATGACATGCTGGAGACCAATGGACAGCTCTGATCTCCAGCATGTGTCTTTTGAGTCCAGACGCCATGCGAAGAAGCCGACAGAGAAGTTGGTGGCGTGGTTGATCGCATCCAGAAAGGTTCCAAACTTGGCAAGTTGAAGCGCCAAGCTTCGCATGCCTCGCCTCTTGGCTCTTGTGGATGCAGTCTCATGGCAATTCCCCCAAGCGACAGCTGCAATGAACCAAGACAACACGCGAAAGTGCGTCGACCACTCAATACTGGATGTGCGGGCTTCTGGATGCTCGTGGGGAAGGTTCTTTCCCGAAATACTCGAATCTATTTGCAGTCCAGTGAACGTCAATCAAAGGAGTGCAGGTGGCTTCTTGAGTCCAGACAGCACCCAGGTAGTTCTGAACCACCAGCTTCTCCTGCAGTGGATCGCTGGCCTCGTTTCGCTTCGTGTCGCATTGCGCTGGATTGGGTTCTGGATGTGTTTCTCAGCCGTGTTGGACATGCCGGTTGGCGTCGATGAAGATGCTCGTGGAGCACAAGGGACCTGATGGAAGGACCTCATTCTCTCTTTTACCAAGACCCCACCAACAGTCAAAACAACCAGTCAAAGCAAAGCTCTCGTCTCGTCTCGTCAGACCAAAGAGGAATTCACAGCATCCACCGCTTGTGCCCATTCCGTTGTTGATTTGTCGAAAGCAACTGCCACCACTCAAGATACCAAAGCATTCAAACAATGTTCCGAACTAATCTTCTAACCATCTCGGCGTTGCTTCTCCAAATGGTTTACGGTCAAGACACGGTCAACACTGGATCGGCCGATGCCGCGCAGGTGGATTTGGATCTCGCGACGTTTACGCCGCTACTCACGTTCAGTTCCTCGGGATCCATCGCAAGTGATGCGTTAACAGTTCCCCCAGTTGTGTCGACTCCCGTGACTCAGGCACCAGCACCGGTGGCAAGTGCTGCACCAGCAAGCACCAATCCTACCACTGCAGCTCCAGCCATCACCACGGTAGAGCCTGTGATGACGCTCTATCCAGAAATCACTACCCCAGTGGCTTCGGTGGCGGTGAATACACCGGCACTCACTCAGGCACCATGGGTGGATTGCTCCGCAGGTGCTCCGCGCATCAGTGTGGAAGGCGTTCAAGGAGCTTTCTGCGTTGTGACACCGGGCATTCTCTGCAGTGGTTCGCTTGCCACCGGACTCTGTCCTGAACCTCAGGCGGGACTAGAGCAGGGTTCTTACTGCACTTCCGTGCGCACAGGGGTATACGGCTGCCGCCCAGGTCTGAACGCCCAAATGGATCCCCCTCCACATGGCTACGAGACCCACACCGACATCCAGGCTTGCGGTGCTGGTAATGTGAGCGGAAACGTTCCGGTCAGTGTGGTCGGCGCCGGCACTTTCTGTACCTCGGAACCTGTGTGCTCTGGTGCGCGATTTGGCAATTGCCCGACGGCCCAAAGCGGACTTCCATCCGACTCCAAGTGTCAAATCATTCCTTCAGGTGTCTACGGCTGCGTCGCGTGAGCCGACCCAAACAGACCAGAAGAGTTATCAAACCACTTGAGAAGCCAAGAGCAAGAACACACTAAGCAGAGCGAGATCGTGAGCTGCTTCTTACGACTTGTGCGTTGCATTTGATTCAGATTGGGGTTAATACTTGGATTCAATTCACATGACACGGATACATATCGCATCAATGCGTTGCGTTGCCATCTTCCTTGGCATGCAAGTATGTTGGTAGAATCCACCGTAACACAGCCACTCACTCGTCCAACAACCAAAGCACCCGAGTCCGCTGCTTCCCACGTGTCAATAAATCACACACAGGATTCGCGATAGCCCAGACAAGGCATGGATCATAAGCTACCAGCTGGTCTGCATCTTGTGATCACGCTATTGACCCCCATTTGTTTGCCAGCAGCTACCAGCTACAAGGTACAGGCTACCTTGGTCATCCGTATCACCTCTGCCGCCGTAATCTTCGTACACACACCAATGAGAGTTGGAGTTTGCCCCATGCGATCATGACTTGCTAGGACACTTCCGTCTCGTCCGAGTCCATTCATGTGCGGATTTAGAAACTGCCACGTGCTTATCCCAAAGGGATCCCATGGAGTTCTCCATTACGCTGCTGGCGTTGGCCGGCTTGGCAAAGATCCAAAGATAAGAAAGAACCCAGCCAACGCTATTTTAGTGGTTCAGATCCGGTGCAATTACTGCTTGGGGTCGTCGATCCAAGTGGTGCCCTTGGGAATGTAATCACGTCGAATGGGACGGACGGGCCCCCATTTGGCAGTTAGGTCCATCTATGGCTTGACTTAGCTTGGCGTGAGATGGCTTGGATCGCATCCAGCACTCACCGCCCCGACGGTCCAGTTGATGGCCAGAGCAGATAGGGATCGACACAACTCGCTTCCTGAGGTGGTGTTGCTCATTCTGCTTTTTACCACTGCACCGACAAGAGAAGAAGAAGTCAAAGCAACCAAGCGAATCAGTCGTTCAGTCGACCAGGTTTCTTCCACACGATCCAGCCCTTCCCTTCCTTTGTGCGAGTTGACCAACTGATCAAGAATGCTGCGCATTAGCTTTCTCTGCGTTGCTGCTTTGCTTCTTCAAGTGTCGCGCGCTCAAGATGGCGTTGCAACGTTGGTGACCTGCCCGCCAGATGCTCCATATGTCAGTGTGGAAGGCATTCAAGGAGCGTACTGTGTGGTCACGGCCGGCAACATTTGCACTGGAGAAGACCCCACGGGTCGGTGCCCGGAGCCCCAGGAAGGGCTTCCGCAAGGATCTCATTGCACGCGAGTGTTCAGCGGAGTGTATGGATGCCGTCCCGTTGGTGCCCCCGAGTATGTATTCAATGACACCGAGGCTCCGTCCACCACCACGGAGCTACCAACGGTTGCGCCGACTACTCCACCAAGCCCAGCAACGGAAGCTCCACTCAGTGTCGAACCAACTAGTGATGCACCCATTGAAGTGCCTCTTGTTCTGGTCGAACCACCAGACACGGAAGCCCCCACTCAGCCACCAACTCAGATTCCAACCACTGAACCACCAGCCCCAATCACAGAAGCACCAACTCCGGCAACACAAGCACCTGCGACCCAGACTCCACTTCTGGTCTTAACGGAAGAACCAGTCACCCAAGCACCAGCTCCAGTGACTCAAGCACCGGCCCCAGTCACCCAAGCACCGGCCCCAGTCACCCAAGCACCAGCTCCAGTCACCCAAGCACCAGCTCCAGTCACTCAAGCACCAGCTCCAGTCACCCAGGCTCCAGCACCCGTGACAGAGACTCCAGCACCAGTGACGAATGCTCCAACCATCGGAAGTCCATACGTTGTGGGGCTCATCGAGTGCCCTGAAGGTGCTCCTTACATCAGTGTCGAAGGTGTGGAAGGCGCCTTCTGCATTGCTCATCCTGGAGTGATATGTTCGGGTGCTTTCTCAACGGGTCTCTGCCCCGAGGCGCAACTTGGTCTCGAACGGGGTTCGTACTGCACCACAGTGCGCACAGGCGTATACGGCTGCCGTCCCACCAGCGCCGAAGAAGACACGGCACCACGTGGTTATGAGAACAACCTGGACACGACCATTTGCGTCGAGTCCACGCCAGTCAGCGTGGTTGGCGCCGGCACTTTTTGCGTCGAGGAGCCGGTTTGTTCAGCCGATGTGTTTGGCAACTGCCCGCGGGCCCAGGAAGGTCTTCCAGTCGCTTCCCGATGCGAGAGAATCCCGACTGGAGTGTACGGATGCGTCGTGTAGAGTTAATTCGATGCTCTCTTTCTCTCTCTCCTCTTCTATTATCTATGCCTTCGCTTATTACAATACAGCTTGAAAACATGGCCAACTGCAACGTGTTAACAGTGACTGTGTGGGTGTGGGTGGGATGATCGGCACCGTGTTAACACGGATGTGTACTGTACTCGATTGGATTGCGAAAAGCCATTGGAGTTCTCTGTCCACCTTCGTGCAACATTTGTTCTCGGGTACAATTCAGCAAGGGCAGGGGTAGTACACCACAAAGATCGTGGGGAGCATGGCGCTACCGGCCATGGCTTCTTCTTCTTCTTCTGCTTCTTCTGCTTCTTCCAATGATTCGGACGACGACGAGAGCGAGTGGCTTCCGGAAGACGACCAGTTTGAACAGGAGCAGGAGCAGCACCAGTCCAATTACGCCTTGGGCGGCGTGCCGATTGGTCAATTGCAAGAAGAGTTGCTGGCCAAATGCGAGCGCGCGCGGCTTCGCCAAATCTTTGACGGCGATCCGTTTTTTCCCATGAATTTCGTGCGAACGCGCCATGAAAAAGAACAACAGCAGAGCATTTTGAGCCAACGCATCGGCCAGGAACTGGCGCCACTTCGAGCCGGCCATGTGGCGCTGCAGTCCCACGAGCACAACCTGGATGAGGAAGACCCAACCATGTCGATCCCCAGCCAGCAGCACCAGCACCAGCACCAACACCAGCACATGGCTCGCTTGGTACACACACTTCGTCTCCGCGAACAGCTAGGCCAAGTGCCAAAGCTCGAACTGATCCATTTACAGGAGACTCTGATGCCGTTCCACCAGAACAAACACTGCAAGGTCGTGGATTTCTTGGACGACCGGTTGTACTGCGGCGGGTTCAACAGCACGGGTGATCGCTTTCTGGTGGCCGGCCAGCAACAAGAAATCGTGGTGTTTGACTCGCAAGATTGGCTTCGACAGGCCATTTTACCGGCACTTGAGGTGCGATGGACCGTCACGGACGCCAAGTTTACCCCGGATGACCAATTTGTGGTGTACTCAACCATCAACAGCAACGTGCGCATGGTGCGTGCCAACCACCCCCACGACCCGGCCAATCCAGAGCGCCAACAAGTGTTTCGCTGTGCCCAATTGCGGTCGGACCACCACCATTTGTTTCGCGGTCAACGACGCTTTGCAGGCACCCACCGCTTTGGCATTTGGTGCCTGGATTTGAACCATGTGGACCACGACTTTGTCGCCGGCACTTCGGGCAATGGCGTGATTCTGTACGACATGGAGACGTGTGAGACCAAGTGCCATGTGGAAGGTCATGGCGATGATGTCAATGCCGTGGCCTTTGTGGACGGTCCGTTGCATTCCAATGTGTTTGTGAGTGGTTCGGACGACGCGTTGATCAAGTTGTGGGATCGCCGACTTCTCAGTGAGAGCGACCCGCGGCCACAGGGAGTGTTTCCAGGCCACACGGACGGGCTGACCCACATCTCGTCGCGAGACGATGGGTACTACTTTGTCTCCAACTCGAAAGACCAGTGCGCCAAACTCTGGGATCTACGCAAGTGCATAAGCGCCGAGGACTTTGCCAAGGCGTCCAAGAGACCGTTTCGACGACCCTATGTGTGGGATTACCGCTACGAGGCCTATCCAGGACGCAATCGCTTGCCCGTGCAACACCCGCACGACACTTCGGTCATGACGTACCGAGGACACATCGTCGTGGAGACGCTGATCCGTTGCCATTTCTCGCCGTTGCATTCGACCGCCCAAAAGTACATTTACTCGGGTTCGGCCGACGGGCGCGTGTATGTCTACGACGTACTCTCGGGCCAATTGGTCGAAGTGTTGGCGATGAAACCCACCGGGGTGACCCGCGACGTACGGTGGCATCCATACGACCCCGTGATCGTGTCGCCAGATTTTTATGGCAAGCTCTGTGTGTGGCAACGCCAACAGAATTGATGCCATGGGAGGTGGCTTGGTGAAGGGATGGATTAATATCAACAGGATTGTATGTATGTGTGAATGTGTGTGGGTATATGTATGTTTCTACATTCCTTTGCCCCCATGGTGTTGTCAACATTGGACGCGACCAAAGCTCTCTCTTGAAATGTGTCTTTGCCTTTGCAGGGGCAGTGAGTCTCGTGACGTCCTTTGTCTTGGTGACGCTGGGTGTTCACTGGCCCATTCAACCTGCAACTTCGAAGCAGCAAATGCCATCCACCATCAATTGTTGCTGTCCATCGCCATTGTCGGCATGTCTAGGCGCTTGTGTGTGTGTGGAGGGCGGGGATGGAGGGGGGAGGGGGGGCGACGGAATGTTGGTCAGTGCACGACATTCCGCTGGCGACAAAAGCGGGTTGCACTTGGTGGAGGTTCTGGCGGTGCAGTTCCATTGAGTTTCGCTTTGACCCACTTGTGCCAATGGCAGCTTTCTCTTCCAAGTGTTTGTGAGTGTTGGTGACTGCCGCTTTTCCATTTTGTTGTGCCTGCCCTGTCATCTCAATTGGCTTTTGTTCATGTGCTAATGCCTCCCGTGCTTGGGGGTGGGGGTGGGGGGGGGGGGGTGCAGCGCGATCGAGTCTTTCCCGGTGGCGGCTCTGGTCCACGCCGCAACTCCAGAGCAATCACTGATCAAGCAATGGCGCGTATTGAACGCTTCACCCACCAAAGAAGGCATGGCACTGCCCATGCGAGCCATTCAACTGGCCATTGCAGTACCGACGGTGCTGTTTGTGCGTCGCGACGCCGACCCCCCCCAAGCCGATGCCTTGGTGGTGGCCCGCGTGGAATTCAGCGGCAACTGCGAGCAAACACTCAACGCCATCAACGTCGACACTGACCCAAGCAACAACACTTTGCTACGCATGGGCTTGGCGCCAAAGACCAATGCCGAAGGGTATTTGATGGGCGAGATCTTTCTGGGCCCCGGCGCGGTGTTGACCGGCGTCGCATTGCGGGGTGAAACGCAAGTGGTCATTCAAGACGAGTATGTGTTTCCGGACTACACAGTGCCATGCTGTTGCCATGGGACGACTGCTGCAAGTGATGCTGCATGCGTACGGGCTGATCCTTTTGCGGTCGACATCCAAGGCGATGCCACGCTGTTGGTGTCGATGCCCCAGCGCTTCCGACGGTTGCGATTCCACGAGTTGCAAGTGCACACCACGGGCGACGGCGTGGTGTTCTTCGACGTCCCGATGCTGCAAATCGATTCGCAGCTGCAAGTCAATACAAGAGGAGACGGCAGAGTCGAGTTGCGCCACAAGAGTCTGGACGTTCATGGGCCCGTGACCATCGAGCTGACCGGCGATGCCGACCTGCGCATCGCGTCTTCTTCTTTGCATGTCAACCACTCGCTGCAACTCGACACAAAGGGCGACGCCAAAGTGTATTTGGGCGCCAAACAAGGTCGAAGCCGCTGTCCGATGGCTCAGATTGTCGCCACCGGCGATGCCACCATCGACTTGGGGGCGCTCACCTGCATCAACACGACTGTCAAAGCCAGAGGCGACGCCGACGTGACTGTGCAGGTGATCGACACACTTGAAGTGCAAGCTGTCGGGGATGCGCATGTGCAATACGTCGTTCCAGGTGACAGTTTGGCGCAGGCTCCGCGAGTGGTGGACACGTCTAGATCGAAAAAACACCGATGCAACGTGACGCCAGCGACCAATTACACCGTGGTGGTCGACCCGACGGCGCATGAATACGGCACAGTACACGAACTGCCAGCGCACAGACCCAGAAGAGTTGATGAAGCGAGCATCGGGTATGAGTTTTCGTTGGGCTCGTTCTTCTCGTTCAAGTACAATTGCTAAGTCGGCGAGTTCGAGGATTTTGAACGGATGAGGTTCCTTTCCACATGACACCCATGGAATGGACTAATAGTTACGAGGTGTTCATGCAGCTGCAGGTTCTTCTTCTGCCTCGTAAGTCTGTTACAGCGTTCGTGTCGGCTGTATACATGAGATCTGGTTTACCAGTTGAAAGCCCAGTTCTTGGAAGTGCTGTTGCTCATACGGTCGATCCGCTCTCTCTCTCTCTCTCTCTCTCTCTCTCTCTCTCTGGTTGGATCAGAGTCGTGTCAATCAGTCCGTGCCGACAATATGAGGTCAAAGGCTCAACAGTCCAGGTCCTATACCCCTTTGTAGTGCGGCGCGGTCGAGCAGTTGAGAGTTGTTGGCATACGAGTTGATTGCTTACCATGATCATCGTGACGCTGATTGCGTTGATTGCGTTGTGCCAAGGCTAGAAGCAGCTAGTGGCATGAAACATGTCGGCGCGTTGGACAGCCATCATTCCGCCCGTTGGCGAGGTATCAGAATGGTGGTGGCAGGGGTGGAATCGTCGGGTGCAGTTCTCCTGGCTGCAGTGCACTTTCGGCTGGTCTCATTCCTCAACTTGCCATCCAAGCACAAGATACCACCACCAAAAACCTTCCACAAGCTTCAACGAGATCCGATCCTTTGAACCAATGCGACTGTTTGCGTCTCACGCCAAGCGATACTACGCCTTGGGTCTTGCAGCGGCGTCTTCGTGTCTTGGCCTCGGGGTGGCCATGGCCGAACCAAAGCCACGAACGGCCCTTGCCATTGTTGGGTCGCCCATGGAGCCGCTGGCCAGTGGTGTTTCCAACCAAACGCTCATCAAGAAATGGACCGTCGTGCAGGACCACCAGAATCATTCGAGTTCGTGCAAGGTGCCGGCATTGCAACTCGCCGTCTCGGTGCCGTCTCTGATCTTTGTGCGACGGGATCGAAAGCTTGCACAAGTTCCGTTGAACGCCCAACATGCTTCTGCTGTGGCTCGCGTGGAATTCAGCGGGGACAACAAACAACTGCTCGACGCCATTGAAGTGGCCACCCACAACAACAAGAAGAAGAAGCAGAAGACCATGTTGCAGGTGGATCTGCAATCCACAACTAGCATGGAAGGCTTCTTGATGGGGGAGATCTTTTTGGCACCAGGGGTGCCATTGACGGCGTTGTCTCTGCGCGGCGACATCGCGCTGGTCATCCAGGACGACGAGGTGTTTCCCGATGTCCAACAAGACGACGCAATGTCGCCATCGTTCAAAATGAACCTGCTGGGTGCAGTCAAAGTGTTTTTGTCGCTTCCGCAGCATCACGGACTACGATTTGAATCGCTCAAGATCAACAGTCTAGGTGACAACTTGGTGCAAGTAGACACCCCGGCGTTGCAGATCGACAAGAAGCTCAAGATCAATTCCAAGGGCAACTGTGATGTTGATGTGCGCAGTCAAAGCCTGCACGTGAATGGCTCGGTGACCACCAACTTGATGGGCGATGGCCAAGTTCGCGTTGCGGCGTCTTCACTGCAGGTGGCCAAAGACCTCCATGTGAAAATCTGGGGCAATGCCAAAGTGTATTTCGGCGGCAAACAGCACGAAAGTAGCTGCCACAAGGCCAAACTCGCGTCCCACGGCGATGGCCACATCGATTTAGGGGCTCTCAAGTGTGAAAAGGCCTCGGTGAAGCTCCGCGGCGATGCCGACGTGGTACTCCAAGTGACCGACAAACTCAAAGTGCACGCCACTCCACATGCCAAAGTGCAGATTGTCGGCAAACTGCCGGCCAAAGTGGACGCGCAGGGCAACCACCACCACAAGTGCCGGGCTTTCACAATGCACCAGAACGGCGTCGTGGAACCAGCGCTCAAGTACGTGGCGGAGGAAGACCCCGGTGCAGGTCACAACAACCCGTTGAAGGCATTGCCTGAAGCCGTGCCCATCCACGTGTGCGCCGTCGACAAGAGCAATTGACTTGGTGCAAAGGTGGGCTCATGGCACGGGTCTCATTGAAGAAGAAGACGTGGAAGGATGGGAGGATATATTATACATGTAAACGACAAGGAGGCTCTGATTCAGGAGCCTGGAGGAGATAAGAGCAACGGTAGGATCAACCAGCAGTGTGTAGTTGTGCATGGCGTTGCCACGTCTTCTTTGAACAAGTGCAACAGTTATCGCCACTGGTTGGTCCATTGAGCCACGTCTGTACCTTTTCAGTCCCGTCCAAAAAAGAGAATTGCTCCAGTGGGCTTTTGTTGTGTTGACAAAGTGCCTTTTCGATCCCTTGACCAACGGTGGCCATGGCCATGCTCACCCTCGCCAACTCTGCTGGCTTGGAAGAGTAGCACCGCCAACATTCTGGCCATTCTCCCCCCCCCTCCTCCTCCCCCTCTTCAGAATGCTGCGCGCATTCAGACGAGAGGGAAAGCCTTCTTCCTCGTTGCTGTCATTCGATCATTTGACTTCGATCAAGCACATTGCTTCTTCCTCTCCCTCCAACCCACACACGGCGCCTTTGCACGCACGCGCCGCTCTCTCCATCAACATGCGACTCTTCCATTCCCACGCCAAGCAAGTCCAAGCCATGTGTCTACTCGGGGTTTGTGCGCTGTCGTCCGGTTTGGGGCTTGGCACAGCGTTGGCGGAGCCCAAGCCACGCATGCAGTCACATGGCGCCATCGTGGCGTCGCCCATTGAACCATTCCCTGGTGCGGCAAAGGCGTCCAACCAGACGCTTCTCAAGAAGTGGCAAGTGCGGTGCGACCACCAGAACTCCTCTACTCCGGCGCTGGAACTGAACGTGGCGGTGCCGTCGTTGCTTGTCGTGCGACGCGATCGTCGCGCGTCAGAAGCTGACCAGGCGTCTTCTTCTTCTTCGTCTCCTGCTCTTCTGGCTCGTGTGGAATTCAGTGGCGACAATGAGCAATTGCTTGACGCCATCGAGATGAACACGTCCAAGAACACTGTGCTACGCATCGCATTGGAGCCCAAGACCAAACTCCAAGGGCATTTGATGGGTGAGATCATTTTGGGACCAAGTGTGCCATTGACGTCTTTGTCTCTACGCGGCGACATCGCGTTGGTCGTCGAGGACGAAGAGGTGTTTCCCGATACCCAACAAGACGACGCGCAAGACGATGCAATGGCGCCATCGTTCAAGATGAACCTGCTGGGTGCAGTCAAAGTGTTTTTGTCGCTGCCACAGCACCGACGACTTCGATTTGAATCGCTCGAGATCAACAGTTTGGGCGACAGCTCGGTGCAAGTGACGACCCCGACGTTGCAGATCGACAAGAAGCTCAAGATCAACTCCAAGGGCAACTGCAATATTGCACTTTGCTGCCAGAACCTGCAGGTTAATGGTTCGGTGACCACCAACTTGATGGGCGATGGCCAAGTCCGCGCTGCTGCGTCTTCGCTGAATGTGGCCGACGACCTGAAAATCGACATTTGGGGCGACGGCAGGGTGTATTTCGGCGCCAAAGTCAACCAAAGCAGCTGTTCGAGAGCTCAGCTCTCTTCCTGGGGGTTCTCGCGCGTCGATTTGGGAGCGCTTCAGTGTGCAGAAGCGTCCATCAAGACTCGAGGCGACGCCGACGTGACGCTGCGCGTGACCGACTCGCTCCAACTGCAAACCTGGCCGAGCGGTTCCGTCAAACTCGTCGGCGCGTTTCCTGCCAACTTAACTCCTGTTTCCAGTTCGGATTCCTCCAAGAGCAGTCGAGTGCAACCAGCTGTCGATTACCCAGTGGACCAAGACCCCATGGAAAGCGCCAGCCATCTCTTGAAGGCAGTGCCGTCTCCACAGCCCATTTTGGTGTGTGCAGACAAGAGCAGTTGGCTCAGTTCGATGTTGAGTTCATGGTTGAGTTAGCATGCTCTTTGGCCATGAATCTATCTGTGTATGTTTCAGTCTGTTCCTTTGCTGGCATGAGTTGACCACCATCCCAAGCGTTCACACTCGCGCGGAGTCTGTTGTCAGGTGGAGAGTAGCTTTGGCATATCGTCTCTAAGCCGGCGCGAGCTTAATTCACCAAGCGGCTGTGGCATGTATGGCGGTTGGACTCTTGCCCTTGCAGCTTTTGCGCCACAGGGCACTCCTAGTTGCTGCAGTGCTGCACGGGATAAACCTCTGTGGACCCGATCATGCGGGGTTCCGGCGCAGACTTTGTGTGTCAGCGTCTGCTTGGAGCACAATGGAACATGTAAAATGCATCCCACCGGGGGGACCATAGAGTGCATTTCGGATCGTCAGTGGCTCATGCAATGACTTGAGATGGCGCAAAATGAACGGCAAGGCACCAACTTGGCAAATGACAGAACCAGAATCACAATGGATACTCTTGCAACCCACAGAGAAACAAGGGCAATGACGTTGATCTCGAGCTCTAACCTCTGCAAGAGGACTCATCGCACGACCCATATCAACGCCACCGTGACTACAAATGCAAACCAGAGCAGAACAATCCGCAATGCGAGCTGCAGGGGGTTCCCCAGCACCTTGAAAAGCTCCTGAGAGAGCATTTGCATCGTGGCAAGATACGCAAACCCACCACCGGCGGCCAATGACGCACAAATGCCACTGACCAAGCTCTCTTGATGTGCCACCACGCCAGCATTCCCCATCACCACTCCAAGAACCACCGCCAGCAAGTTCGCTGTGATGACTTGCTTCTCGAGTTGGAGTGGCTCCACCGAGGGAGAACCATCGCGGTCGACCTCGTGGCAGATGCGCCAAGAGGTCAGCAGCAGGCAGGTGGCGATGACGCTGCTGAGTTGCCACACTACTTCTACGGACCCACCTACCCCAGGGCCCTGCATGAAGAAGCTCGAGGATCGGCATGCCAGCACCACGATGCCCGCAACTGGCTTGGCTCCATCGACGCATTGCCAACATCCTTTGGCAGGCGGTGTGCTGGATCCGAGCGCCTCAGTGGTTCTTTTCTCTGGCTTGGCATGGTCGGCGCAGCGTTGGTTTGGTACACACATGCCGAAGAAGCTACCACTGCCAATCGTGGAAGCTCGCAGTCGCGCGCAGCACGTTTCTTCTTGGCGCGGAACTCCAACAGAGCCATCGCCACAATCTCCAAGGTCCACCCACCCAGGAACCCGTTCACGATGTTGAAATACGCGAGTTCCATGCATGGATAGCGATATTTGTTGAGAAAGCAGCCATAACTCGCATACACCTGGTTCTGATGTGCCAACGGAACCAGCAACATCACGCAAAAACCCACCAGAACACCTGCAAGTGTCACCAACAAAGCACCAGGATCATATCGGGCCGGCCACCAGTTGGTTCTTGGTTGCTTCGGGTACACCAAAAAGCTCATGACTGCGGCGACAAACAGGTCACAGGACGCGAGTTTGAAGTATATCAGTTGCATTTTTGGTTTGGCGGCTTGGATTGAGGTCCTGCGAATGGTTGAATGACGTCAACGAGCTACGTTGAGTGCGCCGAAGGTTGACGGGTCGCTCGTTGAGACGATCCTGGGTCCAAACGGCTAGAAGACTCGGAAGAAGCTTGGTGCCATTCCTCCCGCCGCCTTCCACTCATGATCTGGATGAACTCAATGAGCAGGTGATCGATGGCTACCTCGAAAGAAATGATCCCACGGATCTGGCCAATGCAACATGAAGCGCTTTGCTTCCGAGATTGTTCGTAGTCGGATCAACGGGCTGTCACGATCAGATGCTGTTGCAAGCTCTCGGACGTGATGGGATGAACCAAGACATGCTCTTGTGAGACGGCGCTTCAGGTCGATTGGTGTAGTCGTCATCCATCACTATGCTCACCAGAGGTTTGTCACGAAGAGCTTTTGCTTTCCAGCCATGCGCATTGCCATGCGTCATGGTCATCAGTCGAGCGGGATGCTCCGAACGATCCAGAGCTTCCCAGCGAGGACTTCTTTGCGGAAGGAATGCAACCATCAGCTAGCATGGAACCCACACGCCAGCATGCCATGCGATCCAGGCAACAGAGAAAAAAACTACGATAGCGTCTGATCTGGAGTTTCCACTTTCTCATCGCATTACCCATAGCCGCCATGGATCCTACCGCACTTTCAAAGCTCCAACGGACCAAATCTCACCACAGCAACATACAAAAACCCACCACCCGCGGCAAACGATGTACAAAGGCCGCTCATCAAGCGCTCTTGACGCGCTGTCACAAAGGGATCGCCCACTACCACGTCGAGAAGCACCGCCAACGAGGTTGCCATGATGATTCGCTCAGCATGACAGGGATTGTCATCCACCTCGGAACAAACTCTCCACGATGTATCAACTAAAGCGGGGATCCGAGGACGCCGATGACTTGCCACATTACATCAATGGGGCCACCTACTCCAAGGCCCTGCAGGAAAAACGCCCGAGGATTTGCACGCCATGCTTGCCTAAAGCACATGCGAAATGAAGTGGAAGGCTCGTTCGAAGCCTCTTGGTGTCCAACCGACGTTGGACGCGCAGGGCTGGTGGTTGAAGCAGAGTATCTTTCCAAGAACAACGGTCAGGACAGCCATGGCGCTTTGAACCTTTTTGGCAATGAGCTGGTCGATGGCCAAAACCAACCGACCAAGTGCGAAACTACTTGTTACCTAAGCGATTGGGCTCTGAAAGAACATTCTCACGCCTCAATACTCACCCAACATCCACCCCAAAGACCGCGCAAACGCACAGGAACATGCGCTGGCAAAGCTTGTAATGTGCTGGTGTCACTTTGGCTAGGATCCAGGTCAATATGATAGTTGGCAGCCGGTTTGACTTGGCAGCTTGTGGATGACAGTGGTTCGATCCTCTTGGGAAACCTGCCGACGATTTGCACCGAAGCGTTGGAACTTCCCGCTTGGACTTGAAGTGTGTCGGTGACATGGAGAGCTACTTTGGTGTCTCCTCTCAGTGATACCGACGCGTTGGCGCAGGTGAGCGCACCTAAATCGATGGTGGCATCTCCGAAAGACGAGATCTCGACGTTCTGGCAGCTGCTTTGGTGAGGTTTTGCACCGATATACACTTTTGTGTTACCCAATGTGGTGACTCCGAGATCTTTTGTCAAATGCAGCGACGAAGCCGCGATTCTGAGGTTGGCCTCGCCCAACAAGTTGGCCGTCACGTGCCCATGTGCCCACACGGTCTTGCTGCGAATGGTCACTTGGCTGTCGCCCGTCGCGTTGACACTGAGGTCCTTGTCAATTCGCAGCCCGGGCACGTCCAGTTGCATCACGCTCTTTCCCATGGTGTTGATCTTCATGGATTGGAACCGGAGCCAGCGGTGTTGGGGCATTGAGACCAAGACCTTGGCATCATCCAGCACGTTGACCGTGAACGGATGCACTCTGGAGACCGCTGCAGGAGCTTTGAAGGCGTCCGGAAACACGTTCTCATCCTCAATGACTAGCACCGTGTCGCCTCGCAACGACAACGACGTCATCGGTACGCCAGGTGGCAGGAAGAGCTCACCCATCAGCAGGCCGTCGAGTTGCACGCCGGTTGGTGGCTCAAAGTCGACGCTGAGCGCGTTGTCTTCTTGGGTTTCAACGGCGATGGCGTCCAGCGATTGCTCGCAGTTGCCCGTGAACTGAAGGCGCACCACCACGTTCTCTTTTCGCCCAGGACGCGACGGCAGCGTTTGATCGCGGCGCACAAAGAGCATGGTCGGCACCGAGACGGCCAATTGCAACGCCGCGGGGTGGCCGTCCAGCACCACGCGCCATTTCTTGACCAATGCTTGGGTCGACGATTTGCGCTCCACAGGCGACGCCACGACGCCAGAAAGAGTGTGCGACAGGGATGAGGCCGCGGGCGCACACGACTCGGCGCGCGACACCTCACTTCCGAGCCAGCAGGTCAGCGCGCTCAGGCTGACCATTCTGAAAGGCCGATGGAAGACTCGTCTGGCGTGGCTCGACCACATGGCGTGTCAGTTCTTTTCTTCTGGTTTCTTGTTGGCTTCTGTTCTGTTCTGACCCGACGGGAAGAACGCACAGAAGTTCAGTTGTGAGAGCTGGACTGGCGCCTTTGCTTTGCATTCCGCCGAGCCATCAGCAGAAGCCTTGAGCGAAAGTGTGCTAAGTTCCTAGTACGAGTAGTAAACAGCCAACAGGTCCCCAAAGTTCAAGGAAGAAACTTGAAGTTCTCACAGAGTCGCTCCCACTGTTCTTTCAAAAGCTGAAGAACTGATGGCTTGGAGGGACGTGGGGGGGGGGAGGGGAGGCGCCGGCGGCGGCGGCGATCCAAGCGTAAAGCCAGCCTGAAGGCATCATGGTTGCTGCACAATGAATGACAAAAGTGGGTTCGTAGCACTCACCAATCGCACAAGAAGGGACTCTCCGTACCAAAAGGCGATAGTGTTAGGCGACAGTGGTCGATCGTAACCGTTATACTGTTAAAGAACGGCTGATGAATAGATCCATCAAATAGATGGCAATGATGGAGGTACTTTATATATCGGACCATGTTGGCGTTGTGAGTCGCCGATGCAGGCTGAACCTTAGGCTTGGTCGTGCGTCTTCCATTTGCAGCAGTGGTCGTCGAGTGTTTTTTGTTGCTCGGGTTCTTTTGAGGCCCTGAGCTGCTTGGTGCCAACGGCTTTTGCCCAGTGGGTCAGTGTTTGAGATCAACAGGGCAACCGGGCCTCCAAGCAGTATCCCGTTTCGCATGCACCTCGATGAAGTCACCATCCTGATGTGACTAGCAGGCAGGTCATCCATACGATCCACTGCTGTGGTTAGTCCATGTGCAGAACTCAAGTACACCCACGTCATATCGTCATATTCAACGCTTAAGCATCCAGTAGACTTCACAATCCATCACTCGCTCGCGATGGTGATCCTCTTGTGCCACTTCAAGTTCGCTCCGACCATGACAAAGGATGGCAGCCACGCACTTGGTGCGCATGCCACCACGACGCTACCAGATCCTATCAAACGCTTAGGGTGTCTTGACTTGGACGTCAAAGAAAGAGCCCAACGTCCAGCGAAAGCTTGTGGAGACTTTGTCTTTGATCGGCATACGCGATGGCAGAGACCGCAGCGCACTGGGGTCTTCAACCACATTGTACTTGGTGGCTGGTTTAATCTTGCAGCCGTTGACGCCAAAGTGACTGGTCTCGGTCACGTGAGGAGCCAGCGCCAAGTCGCCATCGGTGCCCACATACTTGATGGAAGAATTGGAGGTTGCTTCCACGGCAAGCGCGTGGATCACTTTGACGGTCACGTTGGCGTCGCCTGTGGTCTTGACGGAAGCGTCGGTGCATGTGAGCGCACCCAAATCGATGTCGGAGTCGCCAATTGCAGTGATTTGTGTTGTTGGGCAGCTGCTTTGGCGCTGTTTCGCGCCCAAATACACTTTGGCGTCGCCCGTGGTGTCCACTAGGAGCGTCTGGTCCAGCTGCAAAGTACAAGCGGCGACTCGAACGTTGGCGTCGCCAGTCAATTTGGTGTGCACCTGGCCATGCACGACCAGACTGGTGGTGCGAATCACGACGTCGCCGTCTCCCGTGGCGGTGAGTTTGAGTCAATCTGCAGCGCAGGAACATCCCGTTGCACCACACCGTCACCTGTGGTGTGGATCTCCAGCGAGTCAAACCGTAGAGGTTTGGGCACGGCCACCATCAACGTGGCATCGCCCAAAGTCGTGACCACACAAGGATGAACTGTAGCACCAGCGCCCACTGCGTCGATGTTGGCCAAAGCACCATCATCCGGACGCGCTGGGAACACGTCTTCGTCCTTGACGACCACCGTCGTATCGCCATATAACGAGAGCTTGGTCAATGGCACGTCCGGTACCAGAAAGATCTCGCCCATCAAGCAGCCCTGGACCTTGCTTGTGGACTTGATACCGACGCATAGCAAGTTGCTTTGTTGGCTTTCGACGTGGATGGCGTTGAGCAATGGTTCGTTGTCGGCGCTGAGTTCCACGTGAGCAACGGCGGACGATGAAGATGCTTCCAAGATGTCGGATGTGTCGCGACGAAGGAAGAGCACGGTGGGCACAGCAGCAGCAGCAGCAGCAGCAACAAGTGAGACAAGGAATCAGTGATGCCCATGGTGTTGACACGAGCCCAAGCTTACAAGGCGGAGGAGCATTTAGATGATGGGAACCACGGCATTGCTAGAGTGCGCGCGAGGACTTCTTTTGTCGACGGTCCATGTGAACATCGACGCTCCAGCTCGTCGGCTCACCACTTCGAAAAGTTCTCTATGAAGGATTCCCTGCTTGCTCCGTTCAGCTCCGTTGTGGACACGAAGACATCATGCGGTTCAAGCTGCCGCCCACCTTGTGCCCTTGATGTGATTTCTGATTATCGAAAGGAGGAAGACCGTGGGACGACCAGCATTCTGTGGATTCCCTCCTGCACGAAATGTTGGTGGATTGACCAACTGACTGTTCTCGTTCGCATCTTTGCTGCCTGCTCTTGCTCTTGCTTTTAGCTTCTTGCTTGGCGCACTTCGACACCTCATCGGTCACAACAAAGAACAAGACTTGCAAGCTCAAGATGCGACCGCTGCTCTCCGTGAACGCCAAGAGAAGTTGGGGTCTTCTGGGCGCCTCCATCTCATGTCTGGGCCTCGGTTGCGCGCTGTCGGAACCGCGGCCAACCCGTCACGCCGCGCATCGCACCGTCGAGTCCAGGCCCATTGAGCCGCTGGAAGTAGGGGCTGCGCTGACCCGAGAAGGCTGCCATTCGAGCCAAACAATGATCAAAAAGTGGCGGGTGCTGCAGAACAACCAGAGCAGCGAGGGCCTTTCCCCGGCGCTTCAACTGTCCGTCTCCGTGCCGACACTGCTCTTTGTGCGGCGCGATGGATCCCCACATGCGCAATCCAAGCAAACGCAAAGAACTCTGGACCGCACCATCGCGCGCATCGAGTTCACTGGCAACAACGAGCAATTGTTGGATGCCATCGCGATCGAAACCCAAGGAAACGAGTTGCTTTGCATCGGCTTTGAACCCCAAAGCAAAGTCGAAGGCATGCTGATGGGGGAGATCTTTCTGGGACCTGGCGTGCCATTGACCGCGGTGTCCTTGCGCGGCGACACCTTGCTCGTCATTCAGGACGAACAAGTGTTTCCTGACGCGGCAAAGGAACAAGAAGAAGATGGTGAGGTGCACCCGCTGACCATCAACACGCGAGGCGATACCAGACTGTTGGTGTCGCTGCCGGAGCACCAACGTCTGCAATTCCACTCGATGGATTTGCACACTACAGGTGACAGTGTGGTGCAACTGGACACCCCGGCGCTACAGATCGACTCCAAGCTGGACCTTGACGCCGGCGGAGACGCTCAAGTGCTCTTGCGCACCCAAAGTGCCGAGGTCCACGGCGCCGTGACTGCCAATGTACGAGGTGATGCCAACGTGCGGGTTGCTTCTTCCGCGCTGTGCTTGGCCCACGAGCTGGAAGTCAATGCACGTGGCGATGGTGAAGTATATTTTGGCGCCAGAAAAGGACAAAGCAGCTGCCCCAACGCACGCATCGCGGCCCGCGGAGACGCCCAGATCGATTTGGGGGCGCTCCATTGCGCGAACGGCTCGGTGCAATCCCGAGGCGACGCGCGAGTGGCTCTGCAAGTGACCGACACGCTTCAGGTCCACGCTGGCTCCGACTCTTCGGTACAAATCGTCGGCAAATTTCCGCACGTGGTGGAACCGTTGCCAGGCGCTGAAGTCGATCCACGCAAAGCCAGCAAACGTTGCCGCGTGTCCCCGGCCGTCAACTACCCCGTCGACCAGGACCCGAGCGACTTTGCCAGCAACAAATTGCGTCCATTGCCGGCGCCCGTTCCCATGCGCGTGCGCGCCAACAAGAGCATGAAGCTGCATTTAAGTCTGAGTTCGTTGATGGGGTATTAACAGTTTCCGAAAATCAAAAAAAATGAAAGGAGGAATGCGCTAGTGTCAACTGAATGGACGATTGGTTGTGTTCGCGTTTGAAGCAGGGCTTTTTGCTGGGTGTTCAGTCGCTTGCCAAGCGCCAGGCTTTTCTAGTCAGAGCCCCATGTCACTCACTGTGTGTTTGGACGGAAGGAGTTGGGTCGATGTGATCCACTGCATCTGCGCTTGCAACCTGCTCGTCATGAGAAGAACCAGTTTGCCAGCTCCTCAGTATGACACATCGTCTCATGCCACCATATGCATTCCGTCAGCCCTGAATGATGGTGGTACAACCTTTCGCGTCTTTGTTGAGCTTGGCAGACTGCTCGCTCACTCACCAAGGACAGCAGGATTTCCATTTGAGACTTGGAAAACGCCGACAACAACAAGAAGAAACCAATCCAATCTCCAAAACAAGATGGCATTTCGATTTGGATGCAAATCGTTTGCTCTCCATCGACGAATTCTACCAGGCCGCAGTCCTTTCCACTGCCATTTGATGGCCATGACGCCCCACCAGCGCTTCGTTTGCGGGTGAGTTGATGATGGGAAATGGAAAAGGCGATCTACGCTCTTGTTGCTTCGTGTCAAGCTCTGACGGAAACTCGTTGTGGTACACACAGCCCCGTGGAGATTGAGTCGAGTCCCATCGAGCCATTGACATCGTCCACGCAACAAGCTCATTCGCAAGCAGAAGCTGGTCATCTGATCAAGAAATGGGCCGTCAAGACGTCCCGCGAGGCCAATGCACCGTTACAATTGGCCATCGATGTGCCGGGGCTGGTCTTTCTTCGTCGAATGCCCCCACAGCAGTCCACAGGCGACAAAGCGACACCATCACCACCCCCGCCGCCACCGGCTGCATGGGTGGAGTTCACGGGCGATTCGACACAATTGCTCGAATTCATCGACGTGCAGACCGCCCACAACGTGCTACAAGTCAGCTTTCGCAGAGGGTCGCGTTGGAATGCAGGCGGAAATCTGCTCGGAGAGATCTTTGTGCGCGCCGACACGCCTGTGGCCAGTCTTAATGTTGTCGGCAACACCACCGTCGTGGTGCAAGAAGAAGACGTACTGGCCAGCAGCGACAAGCATCAGCTGACCATCAACTGCATTGGAAAAACCGCCAAAGCGCTGGTGTCACTGCCCAACCAATTGCATTTGCAGTCGCTGGCGATTCAGTTGACCGGTGAAGGTACCGTTCAAATCCAAACGCCCGCCTTACGTGTGGAGCAGGACATGCAACTGAACTTGATGGGCCAAGGAAACCTCTTGATCGTCACAAAATCGCTGCAGTGCAATGGCTCGT
Organism: Paralagenidium karlingii; assembly: GCA_027475765.1. Classification (NCBI taxonomy): domain Eukaryota; phylum Oomycota; class Peronosporomycetes; genus Paralagenidium; species Paralagenidium karlingii. Next base: position 27,205 of record JAMFLO010000134.1, on the reverse strand, counting down.
TGACCAGTCGGTTGACGGGAACGGCGGCATTGGACGTTGCGACGCAGCAATTCCACGTGAAGCAGGCCGTCAAAGTGCACACGACCGGCGAGTCCCATGTGTACTTAGGCGCGCAACCGGGTCGAGGCCACTGCGAGAGTCTCGAGTTCACTTGCGTCGGCCAGAACTCGCTGGATGCCGGCACGATCAAAAGCGAAGACGTGGCAGTGCACCCCACGGGTGAAGCAAGAGCAGTGGTCCAGGCCGTGGAGTCGCTCGAAGTCACAGGTTGGTCCCATCCGTCCGTCGAATACGTCGGCGAGAAGCCGCAGACGATCGAAAGCAACCAGTTTGTCAAGTACAAAGTGGTGCGACCCGTGGCCGAGAGCTATAACCCACCTGAGGATCCAACCGCCAACGAGAGCAAATGCTCTTTGAAGCCACTGCCTGGGCGTCAACTGATGCCCGTCAAAGCCTCCAAATGGTTCAATCTGTCCTCGTGGATGGGCCTGAGCTGAGCGGATTCGGGTCAGAGCATGCTTTGCGTGTGGAGTAGCTGTTTGAATGGATTTATGTGTTAGCAGTGGCGTTGCTTGTGTGGTCGGAGTCATTCCCACACCACCAGTTAACTGCTCAAAATGGCACAATCCGATGGATCATGTCGCGAGCAAACGCATCCAACTTCAGTTTTTTGAACGCCAATTAACAAGAAAAAGGAAGATAAAGGCAATTGGTGAATCGGTTAACTGAATATTAACCCGCGCGAGCTTTCTTGGCTGGACGCAACGCCGCTTGTTCCTCTTCGTCATCCTCTTCTTCTTCCTCGTCGTCTTCTTCTTCTTCCTCGTCGTCTTCTTCTTCTTCCTCGTCATCTTCTTCTTCTTCCTCGTCGTCTTCTTCTTCGTCCTCGTCGTCTTCATTGTCGCTTCCCTGCACGCCTTCCATCTCGGCGTCGCTGAACATGGTGATGCACTTGCCATTCGCAAAGATCTCGTCAAAGAATTCGGCGCTCACTTTGTTCCATTGCCTTTGCACGCGTTTGAGCGCTTCGATCAGGTTTTGGCGCAGACCCGTGGCATCTTTGCCGTCCCATTTGAGTTCCTGATCGCTGAGCGAGAGCAAACTCTTCCAGGCCTTTTGCCACTGGGCGAAAAACTTCTTGAATGGCTTTTCCGCCATGTACACTTCCTGGTCCACCATGAAGTGCTCGTCGTTGTTGATGACAAACAGCAGCAAGCCAACCAGCTTCTGGACGCCTAGCGCCACGTTTTTCTTGGGTAAATTGGTGGCCGCCTGGTTCACCAACGGCATCATATACTGATCCCAGATATGGTTGTTCATCGAAGTGTCGCCGTGCTCCCATTCCACTTGCAATTTGGTGATCTCATCGGCGATCTTGCCCGCGGCGTCGAACAATTCTGTGGGAAGTCGGAAATGGCGCGTTTCGCTCAGTTTTTGCGCGAAAACCTCATCGCTGGCTTGGTCTTCTTGGTTGAATTTGAGTTGCTGCTGTAAAAGCACTTGGCAGTGCTCTTTCTTACAGATTTCATCCAGATACTCGAGGAATTTCGTCTCCATCTCCTCGTTGGCAGCCCCTTTGACCAGCTCAAGCCTGGTCCCATATGTAACCTCTGGCCCGGGTCAACAATGGAACCGGGCCTAACCAGTGTATCCGACACTGGTTTTCTGTGGGGGTTGGCAAGGTTTGGAAAACGCTGAACGTGGCTCGTTGCTGAAACCAAGGCTGAGCTGAGTGTGGAGTTGCTGAAAAAGCCAACTGTCAAAGGAAAGCGGCCACCGCGGTGACGGAAAGGAAAGGGAAAGTCAACCGGAGAGAGAGAGAGAGAGAGAGCCATGGACGCATTTCAGATGGTGCTGCAACGAATGGACCCTGAGGCCACACACAAGGCGTGTGGAGAAGTCGCCGAGGAGCAGATCCATTTGCTGCTGGCATCACTGGCGCAAGCGCAGGATGCACTGACCAAGATCCAGCAAGTGGTTCAAGCATGCGACAGCTTGCCAAAGGTGGCGAACAGCAATGTGAACCAGAGTGCCAGTCTGCTGAATAGCCACCAGCGTCAAGCGCTGACCTTTGCACACCAACAACTCTATCAGCAGTGCACCGCTGTGGGCCAACTCGTGACTGGGACATCCGTGTTGAACGCGGCGACGGCTCCATTTCAACCTCGATTGACGTCGTTGGAAGCCACTGTCCAAGTAACTCAGCCACCCCAAGCACCAGCGAGAACTTCCAATGCATCGGTTCGTGGCATGACACAGTCGGATTCGGGTGCACTTTCGAGCCACGACCGAGAGAATCACTCGGCCAGAGCCAATGCTCTGCGAGAAAACAGTTGGCGACGTGCTGAGTCGGATACCTCGTCCACAGGACGCGTTCCTGGCTCAGACTGTGGTTCCCAACGATCCACAGGTCGCAAGAAGCGCGGAGGAGTAGACGACAGGGTAAACCAACCCGGCGTAGGACTCTATGAGCCTCCTGCACGCCGCCAACAACAGCAACAACGGAAGGCTACAGCGTCGCCTGTGATCACTGCAATCCAACAGCGTTCCCAACCAAGTAGCGAACAGAATGGCCGCGGCCAACAACAGGAAGAGGCGAGTACGCTTTCATTGGCTGACTCGAAGAAAGCAGTTGAACGCAAGAAGCAACCTCCGCGTCAACTGAACGGTACTTCAACGAGCGACGAGCGCAAGGCTCAAGTGGACAGCATCATGCAGACTATGCAGCAAGTCTCGAGTCTTCTTAGCGCTAAGAGCAAGAAGACGGGCACTGACCCACCGCCAGCTCCGAGTACTGACAAGCAACTTCCAGTTGCATCCACAGCAGCAACCTCGACCAGCGTGGCTTCTGCGTCAGACAAAAATCCTGACCCTGAGAGCCCGCCACCTCATGCTATCAATGCTTCGTCGAAACCACAGCCAGCGGAGAAACCGAATAAAGATGCTGAGAAAGCCACCAAATCTGCTTCTGCGCCCGCTTCGACAACCCGAAAGCCCAAGACGGCAAGTTCAACTGCCAGTGAGATCGCTGCAGTGGACTATATGATGCAGCAGTTTTCGCAAATCCTGGTGCGTCAGGATGAAGCCAACAAGGCCAAACTCAGGAACAAGAACAAGACGGAAAGTGCCGAGATTGGTGAAAGTGCCGACACCCACAAGAAGACTGCCACCGCCGATCCAGCAACAGAGGAGAAGACGCCAGCTCCAGAACCACAATTACCATTGAAAGACAACACCGCCCTGGACCAGAGTCCTCCACGGAGACGTCCTCAATCAGTCACGCAGCCACAGACTTTGACGGCTTCAGCACTCTCCCCGGACAAACAGCGCAGTGCGATGATGCCGGCAGAAGCTGTGGCTGAACTGGCCGTTGAAAATGTGGCTGAGCAAGTGCCTATTCCTTCGACACGCAAGTATTCGACGGAGAAAGAGCTGAGGGGCATGATCAAGATGGATTATAGCAAGATTGAGTCTGTCCACGACCGCCGTGGAAGCCAAATGCTCTCGTTGTCCTCTGGTGCAGTGCAAAACGTGTCTAGCGACCCAAAGAAATCGAACGATGCTGAAGATGCTTTGTCATCGGCATTTCTTAAGAGTGCTGAAAGCCCGCAGTCAAAGAGGTCCCAGTCAACTAGCATTGGTGAAAAGACTGGAGCTGATGAGAGCAAGAGCGCGCCAATCAGTCAGTCAGAGACTATACCAGCCCAAAACGGCGTTGCTGAAGAGACTGGTGCACAGGGAAGCAAGCAGGCCACTAACAGTCACGCAAATGCAAAACCAGCAGCTCTCAAAGCGATTGCTGACGTAGCGGATATGGATGACATGATGAAGCGCTTTTCAGCCATTTTGCAACGCCAAGAAGTGGAGCAAAAGCAAGAGAAAGACGACGTCAAGTCTAAAAAGTGCACAAGTCAATCACCTCCCGTCGCATGCTCGACTACGGATCCGTTGCCTCTCTCCAACACTTCGACTCCGCCTCCGATCGAACCAACGGCTCAGCCACAGCTACAGCCACTTGCAGCAGCTCTCAAGACTTCGATGGAATGCACCGACGAACCTGAGCCCGAGAAGACGACTCCCGTGTCTGTCATGGGATCGATGTCGAGGATCAAATCCAAAAGTACTACCAGCGCAGAATGCTCCGCCGCAGATGAGATGATGAAGCACTTTGCCAGAGTACTCAGTCGCCCTCAAGCAAAGGATACAGAAGCCCCTTCTGCCGCTCCTTTGTCTCCAGTTTCTGCTACCCCACCAGAGCCGGCAATCACCTGCTCCCCTCCCCGAGTTCGTCCTTCGGCTTCAGCGCCACCCAGCGAGAACATGCTTTCGCCAAAAGACGAAGTGTTCAATCGTTTCAAACAAGTGGCTCCCAAACGCCCAGAATCGGCACCTATATCGGTCCAGGATTGGGCTCCCCCCAAAGACTCCAACGCAGTCAACTTGAACCCTTTTGCAGTTCAGTTTGCGCCCATGCCTCCAAGTCTGCCACCAACAATTCCACCAGGTCTTGCCTACTCACCAAGCAACTCGACAACGCCCATCTCACCTTACCATTATGCCACAGCACCCACCATGCCCATGGTCGTGTCCATGCCTATGCAGTATCAAATGACGATGCAACCGATGGCGACGAGCATGCCTCTACCCCTGGGTACCACTGTGTTTCCTCCACCACCACCAGAGCAAGACCCAGATGACGAGGAGGATGCAGACGGAGCGTTCGCCAACACCACTTTTGGATTCTCACCGTCGGGTCTGTTGACTTGAGTTGGATTGACAACTGCCTGGCGTTTTGGAGTTGATGAGCCACGACCTCCTTTCACCTTTTCGTTTTTTTTCTTTGGGTGAGTCCAAGAAGCCGAAGGAATCTATTTGGTTTGCGTGAATTAACTGACGGATCCGTCCCAAGTATTATTTGACGTTGTTCATTCACACATCCTCATTCTATTGACAACGAGAGCTTCGTTTTCTAAGCTTCGAATCGGATCTCGGTTGCGCCGGTGGTCTCGTTGGTGAAGAAAAGCAGCGAATTGCAGAGCACTTCCAAATGGATTTGCTGCTGTAAAAACGAATTGCCAGCGAACTCTTTGAGCAATTCAGTAGTCTCTGCATACTCTAGTCGCCATTCCGCACTCTGGAGTGGATCGTACACTGTAAACACCATTTGACCATTGCGTAGATGCACGCGCACCACGCAGTACACGACAGAGCCACTGTCATTGTCTTCTTGTTCTTGTGGTTGCTGCTGCTGCTGCTGAATGGAGGATTGTGGTTGGTCTTCATTCAAGTCCTCTTCTCCGTGCACTTGGGTCAAATCAAAAGCAATCGAGATGATGGGCACCACACTGGCGAATAAACATACATCCAACTGTAAACCCAACGCTAGCGAGCCACGAATGGCAACACGATTACTCAGATTCTGAACCACAGGATTCCAACACACCAGTTGCAATTTGGTCGCGCGGTCGAGATGCAGTTTACGGATCTTGTTAAGTGAAACTTTTTTCTTCTTTTTGGCCCGCGATTGCTGCAGCTGTTTGGCGATTTCTTGCTCCACCTCGACGAATTTCGTGACGAATTCCGACGTGGGGACGGCCAAAAGCGGAATTGACAGTTGATTGTCAAACTCTGGTTTGGTCAGCGACAGAAAATCCAGTCGAGACACGGTCAATTCGTTTTCACTACAGTCCAGAGGGTTGTAAAATCGGATCACCAGTATTTCGGCATTGTCGACGCTTTGGAGCACACTATAGCGAACGCGAACTCTTTGTTCGCGGTTGAGACCGGATCCATCCAGAAAAAACACGAGTTGACACACTCCACTGGCCACAAACAACAGTTTGGGATCGATCCAGCACTTGAACAGCCGTCGGTGCACCGTTTCGACCCCAGGTTTGGTCTTGCGAGTCATGGCGCAGCGCATGAACCGCTTGGTGGTTGTTTCGGATGCACCACCGGTTCCATCCCGTGCAGCAATCTGATGCATCGCAATCTCCAGTTCCTGTTGGAAATTCTGCAAGTCGCGTGTCAACTCATTGTGCAGTTTTTCGCGTGCCATGGTCTGCTTTTCTTTGAATTGTCGCCAATCGGTGGTCAATTGCACGTGTTGGCTGTGGACACTCTTGAGCTCCTCTTTGATTCGATTGCGTTCCGTCTTGTAGTTTTTGCGCGTTTCGCGTTTCGTCGCAGTCAACAATTCCTGTGCCTGGTCCTGGACCGATTTCATTGCAGAGGCCACGGTCGTTGTTGACTTGCCAGGTGAACCGGTTGACGCGTTGCTCGTGGGTCCATGAGCAACGCCGCTTGGAGAGCCTTTGGGTCCGGACGGCACCGAAAACGAAACCTTGCCACTGTCGATTTCGTCAATCTGCTCTTTCAGTTGATCGTCTCGCTGTTTCAGTTTTGTTTTGACGGCCTCCAAGGCATCCAATTTACGCTGCATCTCTTGGCCATATTCTTTTTCTTGGTTGTCGACCAACACCAAGTCGTTGGCGAGTTTCTGATGCAAACTGATTTTGGCCGCGCGTTGACCTCGTTCAAGGACTTCGACTTGCGCTTGTTCTCGAGTGGGTTGTGCGTGGAGACGCAGCCCTTTGTGAAAGCCACCGACATGATCTAGAAAGCCCAGCGCCATGCGATGGCCGCCCTTGGACTCTTGCACCAGACGAATCTGTGGCAGAATGGATTTCGCAATCTGTAGCTTCAGTTCGGCCGACCATTTGCTGGGCAACGAATAGATCTGTGACAACGCCGCCACCTGCATCACACCAAGCATCAGCGTGAAGCTACGTATCAACACCATGAAGTGTCAGTCTGCCTCATCACTGCTTGACCGTTGGGGTCATCGTCATCGTCATATTCATCGCCATCGTCGCATTGGCACTTACATCCGACAGGTCGGAGGATGATACGCGATGATTGTAAAGCTGTGCGCTTGCGTTGGTAGATGGTACACCGAGACGGTCACCCGATAGCCCAAAAGGCGCATATGCTGGCATACGAGACGGTGTCGCGCGCGCTTTGGCATCTTGAGAAGAAGTTCAAGCGCTTCCAGCCGTGCTTGTTCGTCTCGGCGAAGCTGTTCTTCTCGTTCTTTGCGTCTTCGCATGACCCCGTTGAGTTGCGGCACTGGTGAAATGCACAGCGTCACAGGTACACGGATAACATCGTCGTACTCCAGCGTCATGAGGTTTGCCGTAGGTTCATCCGGTGGCGGCGGCACTGGAAGGTCCTCCTTGCCAGAGGGCCGACAGTTCTCCACTTTGATCTCTTGGTATTGGAAGAACAACAAGTGGATCACTTGATGACAGATCTCTTGTTTACGTCCGGGTCCCAACACTTCGAGACGTTGTGCAAAGAGCTCTTCCAGGTTCTTCATACACAATTGCATCTCGAAAGTCCTCCCAGTGTTGGGATCATACGCGCAAATCAGCAAAAACCGTTTACTCTTGTGCAGTCCAGGACCATACAAGCGTCCATGGATGCCAACGCCATAGACGGAGACCACAACGTAGGTGTCCGAGATCATGACACCTTCCGTTCGCAATAGACTCGGCGATAGAAAGCCCTTGGCGACGATCGTTCGGCACCGCTCGGCCGCCAAAACCCGCCATTTGCCCTTGTTTCCGGTTGGGCCTAATGCATGATTTGGGTTGGTCATGGGATTCACATGGATCATACTGTGACGATGATTGCTGTGAGCCGTTGCAAGGATCGGATGAAGCTCGTCTTGAACCCAGTTCTTGTCGCGGTCTCGAATGGGTTCTCGCCATCGCTCGGCCTTTGTAGCAATTGAATCAGTAGGAAATGGCGGCATGATGCCTTACGAACCATACCTCCAGAGTGTAGAAGCGATACAGCGAAGAGTGACACGGCATTAGTGCGATCTCGTCTTGGTCCACGCACTTTCGCGGCAACTGGATCAGTTGTAGAGGCGACTGCTCGCGTCGGCCACTTGAGGACTCGACGCCGTCTACTGCTTGAAGACGAAGGATTTCTTCAAATCCGATCTGAGGAAATCCTCCATTTGGGTCCAAAAACAGTCGACGACGATGAAGCACTTCAAATTGCTACTTGTTGAGGACAGTCAAGGAATGAGCAGTGTTACACCTGTCCATAGAGCAACACAGAGAGTTACCAAAGGAGGAAGCCGTGACGGTGGCGCTCGCGATGACTGAATGAAGAGCATCTGCGGTGAGTCTGGTTCTTGGGCGGTTCGTTGTCTGCTTTGAGGAGAAGCCGGCGGAGGTGGAGGTGCTTCCATTGGGAGGTTGTCTTGACGTTGACCTTCTTGTTCGTCGTTCTCGTAGGGGTGTGAAGGGTCCGATGGTTCCGTTCGCTCCAACTCGTCTTCTTCTTCTTGTTCTATTTCATTCTGGTCTTCTTGGTCCTGTCGCGGCAGTAGTGGTGTGGATGGTAATGGCGCCAAAAGCGGGGGCCCTCCTCCGCCAAAGAGTTTCTTGCCGAGCCATTTCTTCAGTTGTTTTCGCTTGGAATCCGCTGGAACGCACGAAGCCGAAGAAGCAGAAGAAGAACCCGTGGATCGCGCGGTTGACCCCAACGATGGGTTGTCTCCAAGTGAGCTGTAAAACAGTATGTCGTCCTGGTCATCTTCTTGGCGCGTTGGGTGCAACAATTGCCGATAGAACTCGGGTGAGAGCTGCGACGCTTCATTCAGTCCATGAGGTCCAAGAAAGAATCAGACAACAACGGCATCCGACGCAGCAACAGAGAATGCCGTAGATGCAACAATAGGACTTACACATGGATTCCTTGTGCCCTTGAATGCAGCCCCAGAACTAGAGCCCATTCAGCCATCCATCCAACTGCTTCCACATGACCTCACCAACCTTTTCTTCAAGTCCGAATCAGATGGAACGGTTTCTGATTCCAATCAGGTGACGCCTACTATGTTTCCCATTTTCAAAATAGATGTAAAGCTGCCATTGGGCCGAGTGGTTTGGACCTGACCTTTTGACGCTGGAGGTTGCTGGTTCGAGTCCGCCAGCTGGTAGAAAAATTGCATTTGTCTAGGAATTTGTATGTAGTCTGTACTCGCATGTCATCGAAGCCGAACGTGTCTGTTCCATCAGACTAAGGGTTGGGTCAAAAGTTCATGCAATAGTGAAACCAAGTGAATTGCACTTGCCAGGAACTCGTCCTTGGGTGCCAGGCCCGAGTGTCTGCTTCCTTTCCGCTCGGAAAGGGAAAGATGCCGTGAACGGCAACTGGCAATCGACGAGGTCACAGCTTTTGCCGCTCTCAGTCCATGGGGAGACATTGGGTTTGATCTTGGGGGGTCCTGGAGATCAACAACAAACACCCGGCCAGAAACGTCGTGTGGTAAATGCACGAGACCATCTCTTTGCTCTCGTTGTAGCGAGCAAAGTGACCCGGGATCTTGGACACGCGGTGGCACAGAAAGCAGCCCCAGACCAACACCAGCGCCTTGAGCAGATAGTCCAATTGAACAAACGTGGAGGATCGGGTCGTGCATGCCTCGTAGCGAACATGGTCGAACGTGAACGCTTCCTGCAACACGGGTGAGTCCACCACGGTGTACACAAGGAGATAGAGCCCAAACACCAACAACACCAGCAAAAACACTTGAAACACTTGACGATCCGCGATGAATTGATGGCGTTTGAGCTTTCGACCGTTGAAGATGCGATCAACCACGGCGCTGCGGCACACGTGAGATGGGTGGGGATCGCATACAGCAGCAGCACCCCACTGAAGCAGAGCAAAGCCCCAAAGCAGGCAACCACAGCAAAACGAGCGGAAATGGGTCGAATCTGGGGATGTCGGTGCCACTTGAGCAAGAGAACGATGAGCAACAGTGTGTAAACGGCTCCAACCACTGCGACAACTAGAAGAATCAGTCGGGTCCCACGCAAATCGAAATCATAGTTGGTCGATGGCAGGTACATGCAGGTCTCGAACAAGAATGGACTGATCGAAGCAGCTTGGGTTGCATTGAACTGCACAAGGAACACCTCCCTCATGCACTGGTTGCACCCCGACGATCCTTCCTCGATATTGGTCGTCATGGGACCGCAGCGAAGATCGTCAACCTTGAAGACACCGTGATCGTACACCGCGTTGAGCAGGCTATCGACGGTAATCTCCTCGTTTAGGATACTGTTCATCGAAATGGCCATAATCTGCGCGACTATGTAACCCTCGAGACCTGCAGGAGACGGCACTAGACTGACGTCCAGGTTCGACAGCGATTTCTCGTACTGGGTCACCACTTGCCTGCTCTGTTGGTGGCAGCAAACGGGACGCACGCCGTCAACAACACCTTGTTCCAGTTCACGTTGTTCTGGTTCTCGGGAAGCCACAGTCGTGACGTGATGGTCTTGGACTGGCCAAATACCATGATGTCGCGATATGAAAACCATATGAAAACCACCGCTTCAACGTGTTTACCGTGGTTTGCAGAGAGCGCTGCGACGGCGTGGGAGACATTGGAGGCCGTATAGGCATCCTGCGAGTAGATTTCTTGTCGCTTCTCGCTCAAAGCATGTTGAACCGCATTGCGACGTTCTTCACCGTAGGTGCTGGCTTCGTACAAGACGGCAATCTTGGAGACTTTCAGCACCAAGTAGCAGTGATAGCACGATCGCAAAGGCCTCATCGCGCACACTAGCACGAAAGTTGACAACGTTGCGACGAAACGGTTCTCGCAAGCTCATGCCGCCGTCAAAGGCGTCAAAGATCAAGTCCTTGCTGCCTGGTTGCTGGAGTTGGTCGATGACTTGATCGATGCCGACGGAAGAAGTGCCCATCAATCCGAAAATGCTGGGATCGTCCATCATGGCCATGTTGTTGGCCAACGCCATGGCTTGACTGCCGTTATCTCCTTTGGTGACCAACTTGAGTCGGGTGGTGCCTCGAACTCCGCCTGCATCGTTGACTTCTTTGAAAGCTGCAAGCACGCCATCACGAAAGCCCACACACAGCGACGCCAGCGCGCCGTTGAAAGTGCAGGACTGGCCGAAGTGCAGCGTCTGCCACTTCTTGTTTTGGTATGCACAAGCGTCAAACGCGAATACGCCTGTCTGAGCAAGCGTCGTGTCGAGACGAATGGTGGTCAGAATCACTTGACGCATGCCTTGGTTGCAGCTCTCCACTTTGGTGTATCCACTCGGCGCTTCTGTCGTGCTATCAATGAACGGCCCCACGCGAAGCCCCTTCAAGCGGAAGTAACTGGTCTCGTACAAGGTGTTTGTGAACCATTCGGCTGTGAAAGTCAGTCCCGGAATCCGTTCTAAGCAAATCCAAAACCCCGAACGAAGGCGTCAATCCCACAACCAGAACCTCCTGATGTCACTCAACGCAATGCAACTCACCCAGCGTGTCGATCGCGAGTCTTCCCAGCAGATATCCTTCCAGACCGGAGAATGTCCATTGAGTCTTGTTGATATGTGTCAAAGCTGCTTGGTTTTGAGGATCGTCGCGTCGGTTGGCAAGGGAACCACTTGGGAGACGATCATTCCTTCAAGCACCGAGCCATTGACCAGCTTGGCAGTGACCACATCGATCAAGATCATGACGGAGACCCGCGTAATGCTGGCCAGGATCGCGTTCGGAAAGCGTTTGCGTGCAAGAGGAATGGAAATGGATGCTGGTTGGACGTCTGAAGCGATGATAATGCTGTCGGGTGGGACCGAAACGCCATTGGAGATAACCGAGGACTGGATGATGCTCACTGCCGCGATCGACACAACGAGGCGTTTCCTTTCTTGGAGATCAAAGTGTACGAATGCAGATAGAGGTTGTTTGCGTCCAGTGCAGCCAACACGCCGTCGTGGACCACGTACCCCAGCGGACTGTTCTCAGCGTCAAAAAAGCTTTGAAACGCTGCAGGTGCGGGTCGTTTTGGTGTGAAACGAATGAAAGTTCTCCTTCCGCCTCTTCGCCTGGTGGCCAAACCGAGTTGGACTGTTCGCGCACTACCTTGTTGGCTGCGATGCCCACCGCTGTCTACAAAAAGGAGCTTCAATACCCACCGACAGATCTTCCCATTGAGGCACAAACGCGCCGCACAAGTGGAGAAACTGCTCATGCAGGTGTGAGCGTTGCTGTTGTCCTCGCGAGAAAGGCTTTGCCATCTATTTGTGAGCTTGGTGGTGGGCAAATGCCCCAATCTACTGGTTGACGAGGATGGATTTGACGTCTGCAGGCTGAATGTGCGATCAACCTGAGACGCAGAACGCATTTGAGATATCAGTTCGGCGACGATAATTCTAGACGGATCTTCTTGAGTGAATCGCGTGACATGTGCAAGACGACAGCAATCCAGACACGGTTGGTAGCGTGCCCCCAAGAGGAGTGGAGTGGAGTGGAGCGTCGCAGAGTTGCCTTGGGAATGCATCTCCAGATCTCTTTCATGCGTTTGCAAGAAGAGACTGTCCAGACTGTCCATGGTCCACAGGAGCACACACGACGCGTGAACAAAACGATAACACCAGGACAATCACCAATCCAAACAGTCTTGGACCATATCGTGGTTGATGCCTGCGAGTGAGTGTTTGGTGAAACGTGAAGACTTGCGGAGATCTATTGGATTGGAAACCTGCAGTCGGGCTGATTTCTACCGGTTCTACGTAGTTGATCTCGAGTAGGTCGTCCATATCAGCATCATTCTGCTGACCTCGATGGGTGTATCGTTGAAACACCGCCCCCAGTACCACACCCAGAGCCACAAGCGCCACTGTGACCACCGCGGTTCCAAAGCTGGCTGGCAAACGCTGTGTACACCATGTAGCAGAGAATTGCCACTGGCATCGCCATCAACATACACAGCTCTATCAGGTTGCCTGGGTCTTTGTTTGCCGCCCTGTTGGCAGCGCGTTGTCCGCCATGTCGCAACTGGGAGACCAGTTGCGACATGGAGACCAGTTGCGACATGGCGGACAACGCGCTGCCAACTGGGAGACCAGTTGCGACATGGCGGACAACGCGCTGCCAACTATGGCGGGTTGAACACGACGCAGAGCACGACCGTCAACACCCCGACAAAGGTGCCCTGTCGGGAGTACCAGAATGGCCGCTGCGATGTGCTAGTTGGCGTGGAATCATCATGGTGTTGACCATCCCGTACACCAAGTAGGCCTGCGAAAACATGCCGACGACAAATGCCGCCACGACGCTGCAGTCCCACAAGAGCTCCAGCATTTTCTCGAGCTCGGGGCCCTTCGATGTGGCCATTTCGTTGAAGGTTGTACCAGAGCCAAAGTGGTCCCACAACGGGTTGCCACGCACGACCGCACTCGACCAAGTCAAGACGAACAACGCGATCTGAACCGTGATCTTGATGAAAATGGCGTAGGAATAGGCCACGGCCGGGTTGGCCACTTCACCACCAAACACCACCAAACACCGACATCAACACCATGCCGTCGAATGCGTAGAACAGCTCTTGAAGCACGGACCGGTAATCCACTTGGGTCGAGCCAGAGAACTCCACCCTCGGTTCGTGTCCAGTTGATTGCACGTCGAATGGCAAAGAGATCGCGCCAAGAGTTGCCATGACAAAGAGTCCACCACCGTGAAAACCGCAAAACAAAACGAAAGTCGACCCACGCTGCGAACACCAAAGACACTCGCCATCGCCAACACCAAAGCAAACGCTACTATCAAAAACATCCCAACCAGCGAAGACGCGACAAAGCCACGGGACTCGGCAATGCTGCAATACAAGTCATTCGGAGCAGAGGCGCACGCGCAAATGAGCGACATTCATGTCCAGAACCTGGCCGGAAAGCCCCGAAACGACCCAAACAGATTCATGACTTCAATGGCTACCCCACCGTCATCTGGAAACGCCATCGACAATGGGGCCATTTCAGCTGACTGCAAGTCAGAGTCGGGCAACCAAGCTTCCGGAACGGTCAATTGCGGCAGGGAAAGCCGTGACAATCCATGAGATGACATGTGCCAGCTGTGGACTCTCGTTCACGATCACGCTCACGCGCGTCAACAACGGGGTCCCAACTACCAAAATGCATTCATGGGGTGGGATGCCCACATTGGCTCAAGGTCCTCTCTTGTGGACTGTTGAGTTGATCTCTATGGCGATCCATCACATCAATTGCAGTCAACCACCATATGGGCAAAGATACCGATCAATTTCTCGCTTCTCTCTCTCCCGGTTGGAACGGCTGGTTGGTTGCTACTTGTCTGTTTGTTTTGGTATCAACGCATGACATTGCAAGCCAACTGTCGGGCCAGTTGGATTGCATGGAAACGAGCTCAGAAGTTTTGTTTCAACGACACCAGAGGCGGCGGCGTGCTACACGTTGATCATAACTGGTTTGCCACGTATTGGCTGCCAGCCCGATATGAGTTGGCGCATTCCTAGATTTAATTTTTGGAGGTTATGGTTCTGGACGGTGATCATGTGTGTCTGTTGTTCATATTCAGGTCACTGACTGTAAAAGGATATCGTATTATACAAGCTACTGTCATGCAAGCGCACCTGCCAGCGATCTTGTCTTGACCCATCCCGTTTGGCTCCATGGACTGAGACGTCCAAAGCCCTTGAAGCCATCATTGCCATCCAATCTGCTCATTCCACAACTTGATCGCGCGCTCACATGCAACGATCCAATCAAGCCATTGTTCCAGTCGACCAAACAGCCAGTGTATCCACATGAAGCTCGCCAGTCTATCCCGCTCGGCTTTTCTCATGGCGCTCGCCACGACTTCTGCACTCGGAGATCCCAAGCACCTGACCATTCAGAAATGCGCCTCCGCGGGAGCATGTGAGTCCCTGCAAGTCGAGGTCGTGGCCATGAATGGCACCAGCGCCAACGCCGTGGAGGCCAAAGGCGAGAAACTCATCCTTCACAACAGCCAAAATGCACGCGTGTTTTTGGCCAAAGATGGCAAATACATGAAGTTTGCCAAGCTGGTCGGCCAAGAATTCGCCGTGGACATGGAGCTATCGAGTCTAGTGGCCGGCACCCAAGCTGCTGTGGATCTACTCGCCATGGGCGAACGCAATTCAACCCAAGGCGCGGGTTACTGTAGTTCGATGGATCTCAAATCACCATGCCACGAGTTGAGTCTGTTCACCGGCAACTCCGTCAACAATGCAGTCGTCTCGGCCTCGTGCGATGGCAGTGGCTGTGATAAGCAAGGATGCCTGTTGATCTCAAACGTCTACGGTCCCGGCAAAAAGGTCATCACGTCCAAGGGTGGTCACCCAGTTCATTGGCAATGACCAGCTGAGTGCCATTCGACGTCTGTACCGGCAAGATGGCCAAGAGATTGAAGGCGGGACTATCGCGTCGTGCAATGCCAATGGCGGGTTAAGTTCGATGGGCAACCAGTTGAAGGACGGCATGGTGCTGTCAATCGCGGGCTTCGCGGACAATGCTACTCAATGGTTTGACCATCAAAACGGTTCGCCAACATCATTGTTGAAACAAGCTGAGGCAACCGTTAGCAACATCCGATTTGGTCCTCTTGGCACCACGACCAAGGCTTGAAGCCATCAAGAGGTGCTTGGTGGAAGAGTACAGGACCGTAAAGGGTTCTCCGGGCTTCTGTGGTGTCCAATGGGTCGCTTGAGGTCTTTCGAATTGGTTGTTGGTTCTCTGTGGAGTAGTGTGGTGTGTCGTTGTGAATGAATAATGAAAGTAGGAGTTGCCTCCATCCTTGTCCATGCCTTGCGGTGCTGTCGTGTTTTGGATGCAAAGACAGACACGTCATGAAGCATTCTTCTTCGAACAAGAGTGATGGCTCAACGAACGGGGCTGGCCCGGCAGTCGCTGATCGCCCGAGACCTTTTTCCGTCGAACGATGATTCACCACTGGATTCTGCTGCTCGCGTGCGGGTGCTGGACACAAAGCAACGCGGCCCAAGCCGGCTCCGAAGCGTTTTCGTTGGGCAACGCAATCAAAATCTTGCTGTGGTGGCTCCGTGCCAGTGCTCTTTCGCAGCCGTTTCGAGGTTGTTTCACCGGATTTTCCAGAGTTCAGTGCGTGGAGCGATCAGATCCTGCGCTGCGTGAAGCGACGCAGGCTGTTCTTCAAAACTTCTTGGTGCTTATGATTGGCTGCCTTTGCCTGAACGAGCACAACAGTCTCTGGTCCAGCCATCAGGCGTTTTCTGCAGGTTCGCTCTCGGTCATCGTAGTAGTACTACCCAAGTTGGGGCCCATTCTCAGGCTATTGAGGGCCATCAACAGCCTGAGAATGCGCTCCGCCTCCTGTCTTTGCCGCTGAGGAGCCTCCAGTAGAGCCGCCGGACAGCTCTCATCATTTCCAGATCCAACGAGTGGAAAGCAAAACAACGGAGCGACCTCCAGCTTCATTCTCTTCTTGGTGCTTTGGGTCAGTGATGAGTTTCTGCGACACGATCGACTTCATCTTTGACAATCGGCGGGAACGTCAACGGCTTGAACGTCTGCAGCGACGACACCAGCGCCATTGCGGTCGACAAGGCGAGGCCAGCGCCGGGGCTCACAGCAGGCCAACCGCGCCCAAAGCTTCTTCCAAGCGCGTGTCGAACGTCACCACCTCCGAAGCGAAGCGACCTGATCAAGTGACCAAGTGATGGTCATTCCGCTGGCGAATGGGAACACACTGTCTGTAGTGTTTGTAGTGTCGGGTCGTTTGCGTTGCTGCCTTGCTCACTAGTGTTCCGCCTTTGGTCATCGTCGTTGAGAGATTCGCTCATAACCCATTAGCAATCCAATCGCAATGAATCCAATGGGGTCACGTCCAATGCCATCTGATCTGATGATGGTGACAGTGGGTTGGTGTTGGTGTTGGTGTGGATGGTCGAATGGTTCATCGTTCATCAGCTCAACTTGGTGATCACTGATCATCACGAGTTGATCCACTTGAGATCCACCTGCCAAGTGGTGGGGAGGATTGCTCATCAATCGACTGAAGAGCTAGCCACTCTCACGAAAGCCCCCCCCCCCTGGACACACACTCTTGACCACATCGACCATCATTCCTTTCTCGTGGCTAAGCTGTTTGCGTGACCGTGCCCACCAGTTCCCCTAGCCTCCACGGGGTTAGTTGACGTTCCGGGCCTCTCATTGGCTACAAGCAAAGGTTTGGATGACGTAACGCGTGTGTCTCTTTGCCATGTCGTACGGGGGACTTGTCGCTGTTTAGCTCATCATCATCGCTCAATCGGTGGTGGTGTGGCCCACCACCACCTGAGCTCATTGTGTGATTTGCCAGCCAAGCCACAGTGGTTTTATCTTTGACTGCTTTGGAGCCCCATTCGTTCTTGTGCAACCCCACGGACACCAACATGAAGACGCTGACCAAAGTGATTCGTCGACTCTTCCATCGTCACCACCTCAGGAAACAACTACACACTGTGCCCCAGGTGGACCCCAGTTTACTGCCGCCGACCCTCAAAGTGACCGTCAACTACATTCCACGTCAACGACGCAGCTCTTCGTCGCTCTCGCCGACTTCTTCGACAACGACTGGACCAGCACCAAATGCACCGTCTCGCGAATTGGCGTTGGCCCAATGGCAAAAGCACCGACTCGCACGGGAAGCCAGCAAACCGCTTAGTGCCGACGACATCCATCAAGCGGCTGCCAAGCTCTTCAACAAAAAGAAATGAGCCGACCTCACAGCAACACAACCAATACCACCCCACCCCCGCTCCCCCCAAAAAACCAAAAATCAAATTCCACCGACAGCGTGTCGTGTCGTTTGGTCCGATGGCGTGAAGGTGAATATTCAATTCCCGCCGGTTCCATTATTGGTATTTCGCGAGCCCCATGCGCGACCTCCACCCAACAGAATCTCAAGAATGCCACGAATCGACAACAAGTTGATTGGATTTGCGTTCTCATTAAAGTTATTTCAGTTCAATGCATTTCTTTTTTTTTTTGAGTCGTTGACGCAGTCGACCAACAAACACGACTTACCGCTGCTGTAACCTGGTCCGATGACGCAGACGCAACTTGCGTCCCATCCAGGAACCAACTCGGACCAGAGCTCTCTTGGTAGGGTGACGCGAAGGCAGTCCAGAGCTGAGGAACCACTGAGCTAGCAATAACGAAGTGAAAGCGTTCAATTGTGCAGAACGCACCATCAGCCATGCAGAAGTACTTTAGGGACGAAGGAGGCATCCTACCAACCCGATTTCAATCTATGCTCCAGACTCTGGCCCAGTGGCTTGTTGTGGGACGGAGACTTTTATCATTCTCGGTTTGATGCTGAATACTGCGATGAACTCCTGCTGACGTCTTGTCGTTTCATTGCACCCTTGTAAGATTCAGTTTTAGCCAATCTAGAGAACGCCTGCGGGTGATCTCTTCAACTTCAACGGCAGCTGCTAT
Organism: Paralagenidium karlingii; assembly: GCA_027475765.1. Taxonomy (NCBI): domain Eukaryota; phylum Oomycota; class Peronosporomycetes; genus Paralagenidium; species Paralagenidium karlingii. Next base: position 8,873 of record JAMFLO010000134.1, on the reverse strand, counting down.
CGTTGTATTTACCCTCAACCCGAGCAAAAGACCATGAGTTGTGCCGACAATGGGGTGCTTGGGGTGGTGCCGGGCATCATTGGTACTCTCCAGGCCATGGAATGCGTCAAAGTGGTGACAGGCGTTGGCAAACCACTCACCGGGATCCAATGTCTGTACGATGCCTTTGACGGGTCTTTCTATCATTTCAAGGTGAGCTTTTGCTCGCGCAAACTCAATCAATCTCAGGCAACTTGGTATCTAAGCGAGTCGTGGTGGTTTACAATGTGGGTGGGAATTCTTTAGCTTCCACCGAAGAACAAGCAATGTGCTGCGTGTGGACTCATGGGTGATCCAACCGAACAAGTGTCACTGCAAGAGTTTCTCGCTTCGGTTCGTCCTGCAGAAACCCAAGCGGTGTGTGCCACTTCGGTCGCACCTCGGTCATTGACGCCAGATCATGAACTCAGCACCGAGGTATCTCCTCCAAGAATACGACACCATAATCTGATCATCAAACTCATCGAGTGTTACACTGATAGACATTAGCTTTGTGGCGAAGAACCCAACAAGCATCGTATTTGCTTTAGACGTGCGCCCTCCGCGCACGTCTATGGTCGATGAAAAGCTCTATTCAACGGCTCGTTTGACTGCCTGCTACTTGTATCCAGGTACACCAACCCAAATGCAAGTCCAAACACATTTATCAAACGACCGATTGCTGATCGGATCTTTCACTGGTGTTGCAGTTCACATCTGCTTGACGTCTCAACACAGTCGCACCTTGACGTGGGTATCTCAGTTGACCGCCACCATCTGTGTTGGTGCTGCAGTGCCGCCTCGGTTTTCTCTCCTGCACCCTCACGATGCAAAACTACCATCAGACCCAAGACCCGACCGGACCCGTCGGCAACCTAAGAAAGAGCTCACCAGTGCAACGGTCTGCAAACAAATCTCGAAAGAACGCGACAAACGAAACGAAAGGCAACGTCGCCTCCGTTCAAGAATCAATCCACGGCAGTTGATGGTTCGTCCAAGGGCAGACAACCGTCGAATCCTCACGTTGCGTTGGGACATGAAGCACCCTGATATGCAACAGGTGGTGGAGGCTCGTTTTGCAGCTACTTTGCACATCCAGCAGCCGACTCACAAGGAAGACAAGCAAATCATCATCCAAGTGGTGTTGTTGTTCACCTCAAACATCTCACCAGAGCCTCCAATCATCCATCAGCTCTTGATGCCCTTTGATAGGTGGTGTTCGCTGATTAAGCCATCCCATTCTTTGACACACAATCAAGTGGGACGCTTGTCATCTGGAAGAACTCTGAGCGCAAGTTGCTCCGGTACCATCTGGCTTTTGTGAGCACTCATAAACCCGGGGTTGGACTAATCGCTCCAATCAGACAGCGCATGTTGATGCTATGCGATGAACACACCTGAGAAAACACGAAAAGAATCTGGCATTGGAGCGACATGGTTGGCATTCTTTCGTGATCGACAACGCTGTCGTCTTCTTCGTCTTCTTCTTCTTCTTCTCTCGGATCGTCGTGCTTTTTGTTTGGTACGAAAAGTGCTCGTGCCCTTCTTTTCCAAAAGGTCATTCGGTCATTTGCTTTGTCCTTCGCAACACTCTTTCGCAAGTCAAGTTCCGTCGTCAAGATCATTCTGGTCTCTCGCACTGATTCCTACCCAACAGCTGTGGCAATCTATTCAACTCGCTTGTTGTGCCTGACGTTGAGCATCACAGTTCACGCCTTGCTGGTCCAAGCCAAACCTAAGTATGTTGCGCTCATTCCCAATGGCGCCAATGTGCCTGGTGTCAAGGCCGTCGGCCACAGCGATGTCACCGGTGGCGGTCCGCTCAATGCCTTTGGGCAGGCGTGGAAGAAAGCTGGGGCCAAGTGGACCAAAGAGCTGTGTGAAGAAGACTCGGACGGCGATGGACTGACCAACGGCCAAGAATTGGGCGACCCGTGCTGTCAATGGACGGCCAAATCAACAGGATTTTGGCCGTCCATTGACAAAACATCCTGCTCGCAGGATGAGCCAAAATATCGATCATAATTTGATGCCCAAGTTGCACGTATCTAAGGTGGGGACCTGAGCTACTGTGTTTGGAATGCGACAAAAGATTGATGATCTGTGTTGTGCATGCCTCAGGGTGGGGGTCGAAGCTGATGGTTCAAATGCGACAAAAAAATGATGATCTGTGTTGTGTACGTCTAAGGTAGGGACCTGAGCTACTCAGCCAAGCATGTTGACCAGGTGGGGACCTGAGAGATGTTGAAGTTTGTACAGTAGAATATCGATCATAATTTGATGACCTTTGAAGCACGTGCTCCAGGTGGGGACCTTGTTGATGCGTTGGAATGCGACAAAAAGATGATGATGTTGAAGTATAGTATGGCCAAGGGTGGGGGTCAGTGAAGTTGTTTGAGTTGAAGTGATGTAGTACATTTTGATCGATAATTTGATGTCTGTGTTGTGCAAGTCTAAGGGTGGGGGTCAGTGAAGTTGTTTGAGTTGAAGTCCAAGGGTGGGGTCAGTGCATATCGAAGTTGCACTTCAGAGATTTTGATGATCTCTGAAGTGCAAGCCAAGGTGGCATCCTCAGACCTCTCCCATCACATCCTCAGTCTGATAAAATATCAGAATGAAGGTATTAAAACTCAGAATGAAGATATTAACATTCAGAATGAGGGTATTAAAACTCAGAATGAAGATATTAAAATTCAGAATGGAAGGGATCCTATTCCTCTAATCCTTTGTCTGATCCGCATGTGTACAATCAGATTATTCCGTAATTCGAGTGAACTGCTCAAAAAATGGATCGTCAACATAAGCAACATACAACGGAACAGCTGTATCTGGATCAGCTTTGTCTAGCCGAAATTCATCGCATATGTCCTTAGTCGGCACAACAGCAATATACCGATGAGGAGAAAGCCATTCCGCGATCTTGTTTAGATACTCAGGATCAATTGGATGAGTCTTCGACCTGGTGATCTGCAACAAACCAAACTCGTTGTGGCCATTGATTTCCAGCAAGGCAACACAGTCGATGGTCTTCAAGGAACGACTTGACGGATACCAATAATCCATCGAACGTGGCCAATGTCGCATCACATCTTCACACTCTGTCTGGTTGTCTCCTTTAAGCAAATAGGAGTTACTCTTGAACGTCATTGGTGAATAATTGTGATCATGCATCTTCTTTCGATCGTACACTCGTATCTGCAAATTGATTGCCTTTTTATGCCTTGCCATCGCATGGATTTGATTCTCAAAGGCAACACCAAACAATCCAAAGTCCTTCATTGCGTATGCCATCGTACAAAGATCTTCAAAATATTCCAGCGTGACGATTTCACCAAGCTTCACCAAGGAATACCCCGAGCAAATCACATAATTCCATTTCGAACGAACACAATAGTCCCCCAGTTCGGCTATCTTGACAGTAGCCATTCGAATATGATCAACTTGGTTGTTTGAAAGGCTGCCATATTGAGTTTTCAATAGCTCAGCCTTATCAAACGTCACATCATCAAAAGCAGCATCGAGTACATTCTTCGCACCACTTTCACCAAGGAGAAACGATCTCAAATTCCCACCAGAGAAATAGTATCTCTTTTCCATACTAGTTGCATCGAAATTGTTGCGAGTTCCAACTTGCTTCAAATCTGAAAGAGACCAAAACGGCACAAGACACACATCCAAAACAGGGGAATCATCGCTCTTTGTCTTGTATTGGGCTGTTGCAAGCACAGAAAATCCACCAAGACCAGCAAAATGTTGATCGATGTCACTCTGCTTGAAACCATCCAAACACAGCATATCGTTTCCCAAATAACGCACTCCGTTTTCAATTGCTTCCTCAATCGAAAACATTCTCGCTTTCCAGTTCTTCTTCGGATCCAGCGCATTCAGATAAATCACAGACACGCCCTGACCTTTTCCCTTAATCTGTCGAATCAACATCACCGATTCTGGCTTATTGTTTTCAAAGGCCGTCCAGAACGCGAAAAGAACCAGTAGCAAACTCTTGCCAACGCCAGGAGATCCAGCAAGAACCACTTGCTTTTTTATTGTAGTTTCACGAAGCAGCTGGAAGATGTCGATGGACTCCTTGCGAATGAAGTATTCACAAGGAAAGTCAGTCACATTCTTGATTGCTTGAGTATTGATCCATTGGTTCAACTGCCAGTTTTCCGGATCAACGACTCTTGTTCCCGTTCCAGCAAAAGTAAATATCTCCTTTTCAAGGCGGGGTTTCTTGCTAACTCCAGATTGAACTTGCTCCGGAACAACCACACACAACTTGCTTTCCTTTTTCCCATAATCACCAATGTCATCTTCTGGTTTCAGAGCATTTCCCGCATCAAACGCCGCCCTGTTGGCGTAGACGAGGAGCTTGGAAGAGTGAACTCCTTTCAAATCATCGCCAGCTGCATCATATGACTCCTTCACAGTCTTTCTGAAATCATCCACATCGCCATCTGAACGGACTTTCACTTTGCTGGCCGTCGTCCCGTTGAACGCTTCACCCTCTCCATCAACCAGAAGAAACCATACGAGTCGGTCACTTGCCATCTTGGGGGGAAAAAGAATGCTTGATCTTTTCCCCAATGAGAAAAAGGAAAAAAGCAGAGTGTTAAAAACAAGCAATGCTACAAAGAGCATCATTTGCTCTCAGAGGCATCCTATTCCTCTCGTTCTTTATGAATCTCCATATAGCCTTATGACGTGTCCTTGTTCTCGACTTTGGCTTATCCTATGATCTTATACAGAGCATTATGAGCTTTTCTGGTCATGTGATCACATGCTGGAGGTATAAGACCACACAGGATGGTGTTTTAAATCGTTTTGAGCAAATAAGCATTTGAAACAGACCAAAAATCAATGAATAGAACAAATCAGATGCGAACCCTTATTGTTCTTGATAATTTATGCACTTCTGAACATTTATGCATTAAATATCAGAGTATCGTTAATATCAGTTATGATACGACAGCAATATATATCAGTTTCAACACATAACAGTTAGTTTAAAAGAAATGATTTTCCAGCTGCTGATTGCTTTCTTTTACCTGGTTTTTTGGCTTTTGTTCCAACTCCTACACCTGTTGATTCTTTCAAAAATGCACGAGCTGGAACTGCAGCTTCAGGTTGTCCTGCGTAAGTTGCAATAGCAGGTACTGCTACATATGCAAGTTTAGAAGCTAGTGGTTTAATCACATCCCAATTGTTTTTAGTCCATTTGTATCCTGTTTTCAAACCTTTCCAAATACTTGAAAATAAACCACTGCCCATCTCTTCAGTTGTTAAAATTTCACCTGGTGAAATATGTAAAGTACATCCTTTACCTTTCTTATGAGCTTTGCTCACTGTTGCATGCTGTACTGGATGCAAATGTGCTTCTAAGCCAGTTCCAATTTGATCTTTTGATAGACGAACAGGCTTTCCTAGTCTTACGTTGTTTAATTGGTTAGCTGATAGGTTCAATTTGATCGATTTGTAAACCATGATTCGCTTGAATATATAATATGAAAGAAAAAAGATTAATGATTCAAATATGTCTTTTATTGGGTGACTTTGCCGAGGCTCGTGTCAATGGTACATTGTCGTTCTGAATAAATGAATGCGTATATTGTCATATTGCAACTAGTGGGATTATATAATGAGACTTGAATGGATTTGCTTGAACCATCATCAGATTTGGTCATGCGTGAGATATCAGTAGAATAATATCTGTATAAGAAACTAAATGATGCATTGTTCAATAATCCAGAACTTAGTTTGTTGTTTTCTCTTCCATCAATCGAGCCATCTTTCACAACTTCTTGCATATATGCATCATTATCAAAGCTTAGAGGCGTTGCGTTGCAAATACTGTTTCACCGCCTACGGTGTATTCAATGTTAGCCAATGCCGCAAATGGAGATGTAGTAGCTGGTGCGGGATCAAATACTGATACAAGTGGATTGACATTTGTATCGAAATTGGTACTAGTTTTTGCCAAATTGTTAAATAACGGCACAAGTAGAATCTTACGTGGATTAGTAATACCAGGGATTAGAGTTCCACTAAAACTAGCTCCAGCTGCTACTTGGAAGCTTGTCATATATCGATCGAGATAAGAAATATGTTTTTTGATACTTAATGACTGGTCTACATCTGGATTAGCAATAAAGTATGGTACTTTGAGCATACAATTACTGATTGGAGATGAAATCGATAGGGCACTGCCTGCAGCAGTAGTCACTCCAGATGAAACAGCAGAAATTTCTGAGGTAATAGTAACTGGATTGCTTCCTTGAGTGCGAGTTTTTACAATATTTTTAAAGCTTATAATATAGATTGATGGGTTATTTGAAAAGAAGACGCAATAATTCAAATCTCAACAAGTTGAATGACAAACTTGAAGAGCTCCAAGTTCCACAAGTTGAAAAAGAGATGCAAGAGCAAGCTAAACCAGCGAAAAAGGAATTGGAGATCAGTGTAGAGCCTACCGGTGGGGGTAAAGCTAAAAAGATCAAATATATAATGACTAAGATACTATTAACTAGGTAAATCGGTGATCGCGAGCGATTGCCGAAGTTTTGAGATTTTGAATGATTCAAAATCTATCTAATTTTTAAATTTCGGGGAAGTTTATTTATGTATATATAGACGGCAAGATCTGTCAAGATATACGTTAAATTTCACGGATCGATGATAGAAATCCGATCTAAAAGAAACCACCAAATCCAGCGTAAGATGCTCATTTCCGCATCGTTCACTTCTCTATACTACAAAGTTATCGAGAATGAATTTGATGCTGAGCTATATGACGTTTTGAGCGAAGATGAAAAAGATCTTATGAATTACTTGGTGAAAAACCTAAGCATTGAAAAACAAGGATCTAAACCTAGCTGTACAAAAAGAAAATAAACAATTGGTCGATAGACTCAAATTGCTTGAGGGTGCAAACAGTATTGGAAATACATCGAGCGAAATCGTTTCAGAAATCGAAGTGATATTGAATAAATTGCAAAAAAAAAACATATACTTCCAGCATGGACCCGTCAAACAGTGTTGCGTAACATTAAGAAACTGATTAGCTATCAGTAAAATACTTATTTGTTTGTAAAGCTCTAGGCTTCATTTTTGTGATTGAATGACTTTTGCTGAAGTTTTTGCACTCATACGCAGTCTATATTTATTGAACGACTCGGTGAATTTTCGTTTTGAGCCTCGTTCTTTAACAGGTTTTTTATATGCTTCATATTCATCGCTTTGATAGAAATTTGGATCGTGCATGCTTACATCTTCTTGGATAGCTGCCAAATTTGTTGTTCTATAATCATTTTTACCTAACCATGGATATTCATATGGTGTTTCCAATTCGTTAATATCCATTGGGCCCAATGAGTTTTTCCGCTGCTTAGCTGGTGATTTTTCTTCTAAATCTGGTATTTTTGGCTTTACTTTATATTCTTTATATGTTTTTAATCATATTTGCTGCTTTGGCTTGTCTAGCCTTAGTGAGATTTTCAATATTACGTTGTCGTTTCTCTTCTTTATTCATTGATCTATTTTCACTTGTTTCACGGATATTATCATTGAATTGTTTTGATAGCTTGTCTTCTTGGGCCATATCTTGCTTAGCTTGTTTTCGTTTTTGTTTGATTTGTCTAGCTTGCTTAGCATTCATCAAGTTTTCTATTTTCTGACTATAGCTATCTTCGTTTCCCATAGATATGTTCTCGCTCTTTTGACGAATTGAATCATCAATTGGAATGACTTGTTTCATTTGACTTCAATGCCTGAAATTTGGATGATTGAATATATTGATTCTTAAGATCTTTACCAAGCTCTCTTTTACGAAAACATTCTCGTTCTTCATTTGTTAATTTAAGCGTATTTCATATATTATAAGATATATTATTAATATGCTTATAATTAATAGAAATTTTGAAAATGACATTAACTTGTCTGATGAGACGAAGAATTTGTATAAACGACAACTGATTAAGTTGTATTCTGCACTACCGAAAAAGACTATCACAATACTGAAAAATACCAAACTTGTCTTAAAGACAATTGATGAACTATACACTAATTCAAGTTCAAAAAAGACTGTATTAAATGCAATTTGTAGCTTTTTAAAATCTAAACATGGTTACAGTAAGGTATATTGGATATATGATAAAGAGCGAAATGAACTTAGTAAAGAGTTGAATCAAAAACGGGGAGATAATACTGTGATTGATACTGGAAAATGGATGGGATTTGATGAGTTGATGAAGGTTCCCGATATGGTTGCAAATGAGATCAAGAAAGAGTATGGAGATGTATTTCTATCAAAGAATCAATATGAAGTATTAGATACAAAACAAAAGAACCATTATGCTAAGCTTATAACTGAGTATGGATTCATCGATATAGTGATCAAATATCCTATGAGGCTTGATTATTATAACTTACCAATATCGGGCAAAGTCATAACAAACACTTCAACAAGAAACAATTAGAAATACAGATTTTTCTGATCGTGTTATTATTGATATGCTTGCCAGTATATCTTTTGATTATATTGGCAAGTTAAGCAAAAAAATAAGATGGATGTGAACTACATATTGAATAATGAATTATGTTCAGTATGTGGTCAAGAAATCAAAGGTTCTGGTATTTGTTCATGTGTTTAGCTTGTCTAGTTCTTCATTTAATTGTTGGTCAAGATCCCAGGAGTTAATCGAGGATCCATTCTGAGATTGGGTATCGATACTCAAATGGCTCCAGAGCTATTGCAATACGGTGAAAATGGAGCCAAGTACGATGATCAAGGGCGCACAATCGATATATCCAAAAGCCAAGAACGCAAAAGCCATGAACGATTGTGGGAGGGTAAATCG